>PVJI01006517.1:0-85803 GCA_004026765.1 Micronycteris hirsuta | reverse complement strand
AAAATAAAATAAAATAAAAAATAAAAAAAAAAGAAAACACCCTTGCTTTATTCTCAGTTTTATGAAAAAACATGAAGTCTGTCACCATTGAGTGTGATACTATCTTTCCTTCTTTGTAGGTGGCCCTTTTCAAATTAAAGGCCTTTTTTCTTTCTTTTTAAATCAAGAATGGCTGTTGGATTTTTGTCAATGCTTTTTTTTGTATCTATGGAAATAATGGCATGATTTATCATCTGCAACATGCTGATCTGTTACATGGATCCTTTTACAAATATTGAACCAGCTTTGCATTACTGAGCTAAGAACAATTCAATCACGATTTATTATATTGTTGATATATTGTTGCATTTGATTTGCTTCTACAGTGTGAAATATTTTCTAAAATATGTTAATTATACTTATTAATAAATATTTTCTTTTTTGGAGTATCTTTTTCTAGTTTTGATAGCAGATAATGCTGGATTCATAAAAATAAGTTGGGAAGTTTTCTCTATCCTGTATTTTTCTGGAAGAGGTTATGTAAAATTTGTATTATTTCTTCCTAAAATATTTGGTAGAAATGTCCAGTAAAAACACCTGAATTGCAATGTAGATGTTTTAAACAAAATATTTAATTTATTTAATATTATGTAATTTAATAGATTAAATTTATTTAATGTATATATTACAGCTTCATTATGTGTATGTTATACATTCTTGACAGAGCTTTGATATTTTGATCATTTTAAAAATCTATCTTTTCATCCTTGACATTGTATGATGTTTTTCTATATTGTTAGTAATCCCACCTTACTCTTCCTTTAATATCTGCAGACTGTCTAGTGACATCACTTATTTTATTTCTGTTATTAGTAATTTGTACCCCCTGATATTTTTTTGCCAATCAATCTGGCTCAAAGGCTTATCTATTTCATTGTTCTTTTAAAAATAATCTGCTTTGATTCCATTGTTTTTTCTATTGTTCTTTTTTTTCTTTTCTGTGTGTAATGCCATTGATTTCTGCTGGCACTTTTATTATTTTCTTCTTTATTATTAATTTAGGTTTAATTTTCTCTTTACTAATTTATTTATGGGGAAGTTATAGAAATTAATTTAAAATATTTCTTGTTTTTAACTTATTTGATGCTATAGCTTTCCCTCAAAAAACTTCTTTATCTACATCTCATATTTTTATACAATATACTTTAGTTATATTTCATGTAAAAATATATTCCAATTTTCCATGAGCTTATCTCTTTGATTTATAGGTTATTTAAAGATGTGATTTTTATTTTTCAAATTCTGAGGGGACTATCTAGAATAATTCATTGTAGTCAAAGAATACAGTTTATACAAATTCAATTATTGTAAATTGTTTTAAGTTAATTTTATTTTTAGATAGTAATACAGTTTTCTCAATGCCACTCAGTGAACTATTTATTTTTTCCACTAATTAAAAATGTCAGCATTATTTTATACATTATCTAATACATTTTTAATCACATAAAAATTGTCGTGTTTAATGTAGTTCTACAGAAAATATATTTAATTTGTAGTGTAGTTTTTGCATGTAACTGTACTCCTAAAACTATTGATTATGGACACAAAACCACAAGAAATTCTGTGAATAAATTTACTTTTCAATATCCTTTTGAATAAAGCTGCAGAATTTTTCAGGGATATAGTCACACCCTGATAAATGATACTTTTTTTACGAAGTTCATTTTTCTAACAAATTTTTGCAAATATTCTGGGCTGTTTTATGCAATATGAATTAAAAACCTTTATGTAATTAAAAGAACTATTGTTTTCAGTCTTGGCTCGACTTGCAGAGATTATGAATGTCAAGATTATAAAGATACTGTTGATTTAAGATTGCACATGTTGTTATGGTTTATGCTATACTCAGAAAGGATGTTTAAGTAATACTTTAAGATCAAAGGACAAAGGTGAAGATTTTTTCAAAAACGTCTGATCATTTATTTATTCAAGGGTAGGCACTGAAGCACAGAGAGCACAGGAGACTTCTGCCTGCCCTGAGGGAACAGCAAGAGCAAGAGGCGGGCATGCAAAGCGGAGCCCAGGTGACACTGAGGGAATTTCAGCAACTGCATGTCTGTATCTGCATCTGTATCTGCCCTCTCTGTATCTATATCCATAGCTGTCTCTCTCTCTACACAGACGGTACAAAGCAACCTTCTAAAATAAATTCTCACTGTGAAGGACTGAGAAAAAAAGAACAAGAAAAAGCTTTCCAGAGGAAGTGCTTTCAGAATCGTAGTAGCTCAGGGCCTTCGAGAATCTGCCTTGAGAGAGAAATTCTGGCTCCTGACAGAATGAAGAAAAGAAACGGTGAGCTAAAAGTCAGTTTATTGTAAATTGAAATATCCCTTCTAAAATATAGGTATATAAAAGGAAGAAAGCTTTGCAGAGACAGGAGTGTCCCTGTCATAACTTTTTTTAAATAGAGGATACATTTAAGGAAGTGAATAAATAGGAAGTGAATAGAAACAACATAGATTCATGGAAAGTGATTCTTAGTAAAAGATCTCCCAGTAATGAATAGGTCCTTCAGGTTGTTCTCCGGAAAATTGCCCTTATTTTCTTGAAGAGTGTTTCCTATGGTTTTTTCCATCATTCACATACTTTTTTGAATATGTAAGTACATGTACATGAACACATATATATGATTTATTTTTTAAATCAGGGAAATATCGTTTCCATGAGATGACATTTCATATTGACAGTGTCTTTCAGAATATCTGCTCCTGGATGGTGGGGATCCTGTATTTATGGAAGAAATATTTTCTTTATGTACCTCGAGGCATGACTATCTTGCATCTTTGCAAACTGCCCAGGGCAGAGGACTCTGGCACTATCTGTTAGTACCAGAAGGTTCTGCATTACATATTTTATGTTAAGATGCAAAACGGTGTCACCTAGGGGCCTCAGATCTTTGAGGAAAACTGATATTTTTGTAATGAGTGTGTGGCTTTCCTTCATCAAGTCACTTTTCCAAGCACGAAGAGATGTTAATTTTTTGACCCTTCCTTCATAGCCATATTACAAGAAATTTTCCACAAAGGATTTATTGGATGTAGTTAAAGTGGAATACATGCATGGATTAAATGGAAAGAAAATGGAAAGCCAGCACTACAAGTTTCTTAAATTATGGTTAATATTTAAATATATTCCAAGCAGCATAGGTCCATTTTATCTATTATGTTGTCTTAAACTAGAAATGTTGGTAACTAGCTTCTTCCTGGTGGGATTTAACAATTCTTGTGCCCCCCCCCCTTCTTTCAGAGGTGACAAAGCAGAACTAACACTGCTGTTTTCATACAAATCAGGCATCTACCAACCACCAAATAGTCACAATTTCACTATTTTATTCTAAATATACTATCACCTGTGCAAAACTATTTATATGTATATATTATTGGGTAGGGGAACTCTAAGGGAGCCACACATGACAGTTAGTTCTGACTGTCAATCTACACATTTAATGAGAAACTCTGCCTGATTTAATGAATTCTGGTGCCTGACTCTGGCATCATTTTAAACAGAACTCGCATCTACTACTCGGTGATGGCAGTTTTCAGCCCCCGTCATGGCAGCTCGGTGTACCTCTAATGGGAGGAGTTCTCCTTGTGAACTGTTAAGCATGTATAAGCAATCACTACTAATTTACTCGGATGCAGAGGACAGGGAGACGAACGCGCATGCGTGTGTGTGCGTGCAGAGAGATGGGGAGAGAGCGTGGTCTGCGGAGACGGAGTAAAACGTTTACTCAGGACCGGAAGGACCCTGCATGAGCCTGAGCACAGGGCGCAGAAACAATGAGAGAGAAAACAATAGCATTTATGTCACAGGTGCAAGGAAAAATCAAAGACTATCTGGGTCATAGAAGGTAAAGGCAGCACACCGCCTGCCGCCGTCAGAGGCCCCCTTTTGTTATTACCTGTAGGTGACCGTGGGTGAGACCTGGGCACCTGTCTTGTCTCTGATTTAAATGTTTTCTCCTTCCCTCTCCCGCATGAGGCTGGTATGGAGAGCAGATGAGAGGTACCGACCCTCTGTCCTCCCAGTTCGCTCCCTGATATCAGCGGAAACTTTTTTGGTTTCAACATACTTGATCGTGGCCTTGCTTTCCCTTGATTAAGTGAAGTGAAACTCAGCTGCCCTTCCCTAGGTCCGGCCTCTGTGGGTTGAACATTACCCAGAGTCAGATGAGAAATAAGAATCCAATGCTTTTCATCTCTATCACTACTTTTTAAAAAAGGTAAACAATGATTCCCAACATACAAGAGTTATGCCATGGTCAGCATTAAGGAAATTAAAATGAGGACATTACCTTTTATTACCCACAATCTACCCCCCTTCCATTTCACCCCACACTGCCATTTGTTCCTGGATTGTTTGCATGTTTGTCTTTAATAATGAGAGAGGTTGGTGCCTTCTGTGTCTGGTAAATTCGAGGTGAAAGAATTCAGGTCATGCCATGCAGTCAAAACAATGTGCGGAACAAGTCATTCAGACATGCCAGCTCCTAGTGCTGGTGAGTCTAATTACTAGATGCAGTCGCAGGCGAACAATGGAGGTGACAATGAATTTATGAAAGGTCAAAGTCCCCTCCACATGCAAAACTTCCTGCAGGGACGCGTGTGTCCCTGTCCGCCCAGCTGGCTGTCAGGCCTTTGACAATGCTGCCACCTGCTGCTGCCCGGCTCCAGGGGAGGCAGCTCCCTGCACAGTCCTCTGGGAACCGGTGCTGGGGGAGACCGCCTTTGTTCGGGCTGCTGGAGGGTTTCCCTCACCCAGCCCCTTCTCTTGACCTGAGTCCCAGATACAGGGGTGCTGGGGTGGCTCTGTTTTAGCTGACCCCTGCTCATCCCAGGTGTGTCATTTCAGGTGATAACCAGATGCACATTAGGGGACGACCTGATACGTATTCATTAGACACTTTGCTTCATTTCGAAAGGTATGTGGAAAGCAGATGCCTCTGGTGGAACAGGCACCTGACATTGTATGTGATTTAGCTCCTGGGGTGGCAGGGTTTACAGTCTCTGCTCTGTCCCTGGGAAATTAAGCAAAGTGATAGAAATTACACACCGAGGCAGCTATATCCTTTTTCTCTGGGAGGGGGAAGTAAAGCTGAAGGGAGTGTCTCTCTGGCCAGGTTGTGATGAGGAAATGTGACCGTAAATAATTGTATAATTGTGTGTCTGTCACAGTGTGTCCACAAATGACTGCGTGAGTGTGGTGGCACTGAGGACAGCCCCCAGCCGCCACACCCAGCTCTCCTCTCCAAGGAGCGCTCAGGCTCTGTGGCTCCGTCGGGGCAGGAGCACAGCCATTCACTGTTCTCTTTCACTGCTTGCTTTAAAACATTGAGGACCGCTCCAACAAAGTCAGATCTTCCTGACAAAAGATAGTTTTCAGGTATTTTGTGATGTTTTTAGAATTCTATTTGTAAAAGTGATTCTTGATTTTTTTTTTTTTTTTTTTTTTTTTACTATTCCTAGGTTTGGGGAAGAAATACAAAAGTTGATATTCTTTGGACATTGTGAATAGAAGAAGAATATTTGAATAATCTTTTCAATTCACTCTTTTAGAAAGAGTTTCATGCTCACTGAAGGGTGATTTAACTCTCATGTGTCAGAGTTATAGACCAGTGAGGAAAGCATGCCTCGTATGTGGGCAGTGATGTGTAGACAGGGGCTAAGCAGGACCCAGTGATCAGCAAGGAGAGAATGTTCTGGAAATAATAGCATGGGTACAGAGGAATCTCCTGACTTCCCAGAATAGTATGGAAATGCCAGTGAAGTAAATGCAAAAGCAGAGCAGCTATTTGTAATCACTTTTATAAAACAAAGTAAGAAAAAAAGAAACAGAAGCACATCAGCACCCAAATAAAGCAATTGCTAAGAAATGCTCCACAATCCACTCCCAACAGAAGTGGGGGCGAAGTCTCCTTCCATCGCCATTTACCCCCCTTTCCCCTCCCCCACCCCACCCCCACTGCCCCTCTGGCAATTCCTATGGTGTCGCCTGTGTCTAGGAGGTTTTTTGTTGCTGTTGTTTAATCCCTTCACCTTTGGGGTGGCGAGCACACAATAAAATATACAGTTGATGTATTTTAGAGTTGTTATACCTGAAACCAAATAATTTTATTAACCAATGTCACCCCAATAAAGTCAGTTTTTAAAAAGTGGGATTAAAGAGCCCACCCGCTCAGAGCCTGGCCCGGCCGTCTCTCCTCTGCTCCCAAGGAAAACAATAATTCCTGTGCAACTGGCTTCTGAGCACTCACTCCAAAGTATGGAATTGTAATTTTGTTTCTCATAAAAACGGGTGTTCTGAAATGTGATTTTTAAAATATATATTTATTGTGTAAAGAGGACACTTGATGCAAGTTAAGGGACCTCAAATTTATTATATTTCTTCCAAATGAAAAGATTAAACATTATATAAAAAACCTGATAAATGTTTAATCGTAATTTTTATTTTAGCCTTGAGAACAAAGTAGATTTACCCTTGCCTTTGTCATGCTCTGGTCTTTTGCATTCCGTGGTAAGTTTTGATTTTGATACATGTATCAAAATACCATCAAGCCCTGAAAATTACACTAGCCTTTAATCTCTGAGTTATAGCATAGCCTCTTCAACCCTTTGCCTGTAATCTCCTTTCTTTAAAATAAAATGTGATGACCTCCCCAGGAACACACTTTTGTACACTTCTAATCAAACATTTCCACCATAAGACATATGAAAATTAACGTAATTTTGATCATGTCAAGGCATTTGGTTGGAAATGGATTCCTCTGAGTTGCTGCCATCACAGTGCACAAACACCTTTCGGTGCCTTGTTGAGAAATTAGTCACTGGCCAAGTCATCATTAATGGCAGTGGGGGCTGGGCTGGCAAGAACGAGTGTGCATGCCACTCAGCTTATAAGAAGAGGTGTAAAAGGTGGCAAAAGCAAAGCTGTTTGGGACAAAATTGTGACAAATTTGTGCAAAGCATCATACATTTTTTTGTTTAATAGAAACACTTCCACTCAGGTGGCATTGAACTTCCACCGGTAAGCAGGGTATTTCTTTGTTCCCTGACATCAGCAGACAGCAAGCCCTCAGTGACATTTACATTATTCCCAGGGTCAGATTGCCAAAAATAACCCTCTATACTTAAGTATGAAGACCGGTATGAAAAAGGAAAATGATTCTACTTGCCCCTTCCTCCCAGCTGCAGCCATCCCTTCTCATCCCTGTCTGCTGAGAGTTCCCGGCCAGATTTAAGGTGCGAAGGTTCTAACTCCTCAAATAATTCACCTTCTAGCACAAGCTAGGATTTACATAAATCATTCATTTTTTGGAAAAAGCTTTTTGCAAAGTAAACATGTAGTGCTTATTCATTTTAACCTAAAATAGTTTTCTATAATAGAGCTTCTACCAGTTCTTTCAACAATTCATTACTTTTCGACCATGGTACCAGATGAGGTGTTTTCTTATTTTACTTAACGAAATGCTGTTCTTTATTTCTTTCTTTTCAACTCCTCCTCAGTTTTCACAATGCCTTTTATTGTTTTCCAGGTAATTTCTGTCTAAGTTCTTCTGCCAACATTCCTGTTTAGAATTTCTCAAAAGCTCGACATAAGGAAGACAAAGCAGGATTCACTATTATCTGTGCTTCTTTCTCATAAATCAATCCTTTCAGCTGCTTTATCATTTTTGTTTCTGTTTGTATTTTTGAGTTTGTCAACATCATTTTGATAATGAGGTCTATCCAGGTGACGGACACTGTGATTGCACAACCACACAAAGTAGGGATGACTTCAGACACACACGCACACACTCTCATCCATTTCAGGGGCAGTAGTCTGATACATTTAAAGACCTGTCTTGTTTTAACTCTCAGTGCAAACAGAGGCCCCTGCATGCAGTTTGATGCCACAGGGCTTACGCGCAAACCCTATTTGACTCAGAAATCAAAGAGAGGTGAGGAGAGTTCTTTCCTCGTGCTGAAGGAGGAGGCTTGCCAAGAGACAAGACTGGCTTAATAAGATCTAGAACTGTCTTTATCTGGTAAATAGCAGCTTTTGGTATCATAGGATAAGATAATATTTCCTTGTGCTTATGTCTTTAAGAAGTGACCTGGTGAGAACAAACATTGATACTTTAAATGCGGGCAACTCGTGTGCCAAATGAAAATGCAGAGTGAAAGTGAGAGATTTTACACTTGTTCTCTGCGCTTCAATCGTAGGAGGAGGTTTATTGATGATATTGAAACTTGTCAGTGTACAATTTCCCCAGTCTTGCTTGCCATCTGCATTTGTTTCTGATTTCTTATCTGTTCCTGAAGTCATGTGTTACCCTTCAAATTTTGCCCTCTCTTCTTAAACTGTGGTCCACACCCCGTGGTCTTGGCCTTTCAGCTCTGCATCCCTGGCTTGGTGAGGATTCAGACAGGAAGCCTGGAGCCCACTGAAACCCATGGCCCAGCAAGTACATCCATGAACAAATGAGCAAACCCAACTGCCTCTTTGAGGGCTCCTGATGTACATTTAAAGATGGTAGTTTTAATTAAATCGAGGTGTTTTCAAATGCCATAGTAGTCATTCTTATTTTGAGATTAACAAATGAGAAGAAAATCATAGAATTAGGGATCCCTTCTTTCTCTTAAAAAGCTTTATTTCTGTTGGATATTCATAGAATGTCCCTAGAACATTAAATTTTTTTATGATTTCAAACATACACTCAAGTCAGGATTTGTTATTTCTTCTAGAAAGTATTCCTGAATTTATATAATTATGCATTTAGTCTTATGAAAGAGTTGAATCAAATTTGAATGATTCTAAAAGAGAGTGTTTACTTTTTTTACATAGTAGTTTCATTCATTGTAATCTCAATCTATGGGATATCCTGATGTCTAAAGGAAAAGAATCATATAAGGCCACTGTTCTAATGTTTATCAATTGTGCTTCCTAAATTACGACAGACAAGCCAGTGGTTGGGTATTACTTTAGCTTTAAAATCCCACAGCCCAGTGTCCTGCAGGCTCAGCCTTGGCCAGCCCTTCTGAACAGTCCTTTATGCTGTGAAATGAGCCAACACTGCCAGAGTAACCATTGTTTCTACCCTGGCGTGAAAGCAGCAGAAAGCTGGGAGTCACCAGCTGGAGGTGCTCACTAGTCTGTGAGAATCCCAGGATGCACCCAAGTTCTCTTTGACACCTGTCCTCTCCTCAGCCCAGGGCCAGCCAGGGACCTCCAGCTGGGTTCAGCTGCTTCTCTCCTATGTATACAACACTTAAGGAAATGCAGTAGGATTGTGAATTTAACTAATCATAGCACATCAGCCAAAATTCTCATCAATAGCCTCTAAAATGAATCTCCCCGTCATTGAGCATTTCCAAAATGGACAAAGAACTACAATGTCCTGGAGTATAAACAGACTTAATTACATTTGGCCAGTATTTATTTTGTGCCCACTATATGTGAGTATAAAGATCAGTAAGTTAGAATCCCTGAACTAATCTTGTACTCTGACAGGTGGGAGGGTACAGTGAGGTCACAAATAGCAATAGAAAAAGGAATAATATATAAAATTTTAAATGAATAAAATTAATGTCCAGGTACACTTTTAAAAACATTTTTAACATTTGTGTGTGTGTGTGTGTGTGTGTGTGTGTGTGTGTGTAAAATGCATACATAGATTTTGTCTCTTGGTCTTTATTGAGCTTCTACTATATGGAAGACAGTTCTAGGACTGTGAACACAAGAATAACACACACACACAGTCCCTGCATCCATCCTGTAAACAGTGGAATGATTGTGACGATAAACAATGGTCTCATTTAATTTTTGCGAGAAGACTCGTATAGTACCCCCTCTTACTTATGAGAGCGCTGAAGAGACCTGGGATGGTAGTCAGCTCACAGTCCCACTGAGGAACCAGGGACACACCCCAGGCATCTGTGGTTAAGATTTGGTCGCAGGAGAGAGGATGCCTGAGTTTCAGCTCCAGCTCCAAGACTTGGCAGCTTTGTGACCCTGGGCAAATTGCTCAACCTCTCTGTTTTAGTTTCCTCATGCCACACGGGTTTGCTGTGAGAATGAAATAAGTTCATCCTGTGTAGATCTACCTCGGTTTATCTCATATACAAACAATTTCTGTGGAAACTGTGGGTTTTTACATTAAAAACACATTTTTAAACAACTTCACTGCTTAACTACTGATTTATTTAGTAGTAATGACTTTTCTTCTTTCCATTTCCTTCTCCCTTTATTTCTTCTTCTTCTACTTTTTCTTCCAGTTGTTTCTGTAATTGTCTTGGTCCCTCCTCTTGTTCTAGCTCTTTCTTTTGAATTGATAATGAGCATTATTTTCAGCTCCCACAGCAGCAGAGTTGAGTGACAAACATGCTCTTTACTTTCACTAACTTCCATTTAATACTTTGCTTTCCGGGGGAAAACATGGAAATGGTTCAAAATGCATTATTTCATCATATTTTACATTTAAAAAATTTATTTAATGCAGGAGTTCAATGAAGCAGTAGAAGTTTTCAAATGGAAGCCAATCTGGTTTTTTAACACTAATAAAAAAGAGTTTAATTTCTGACATATTTATATTACTTCAAAAAAGCTAAAATGTCTCTGTTTTTAAATTAGATGTTTGCAAAGGAAATCAGATTCACCTAATAGCAAATTAAAGCAAATAAGCCAATAAAATCATTTATTTAAAAAAAATGTTGAGAATCAGTTCTGCCGTGAAGGCAGCTCAGAAGCTGCAGGAGCTGCCGCGTGCCCAGCAGGTTTTGTCACACACATCCCAGGGGTGCATGTGCCCCTAGGCTTGGGGTTCTCTGGCAAGACTGGGCCAGTTTTGAGGAACCAGCTCTGGGGTGGGAGTGATTTGTGTCTCAACAGACCGTGCTTCCTCAAGGCATTCCTGGCAGCACATACAGGATTTCCCAGGGATCCCCCCAAAAACATTACATTTACAATGAGAAAACAGCAAACGCATTCTAGTTTTCGTAATATATTCACTTGAAAGTGATTTCACGAAGCAGACAAATGTTTAAAATCACAGTATCAGAAGCATTGTTATTCTGTATCTATTTATCAAAGAATACTTGTTTTAGGTGAATCATTTTATGTAAAATGTCATGTCATCAATTGACTGTAATAAGAATAAAGGTAATCTGATGTTATCAATGAAAAACACACCTTAAATAGTTACTTAAGGATTTTAGTATCTAATTTTCCCTCTGCTCATTTTACTTGTAACACATGAAGTAATCTCAGTATCACACATCAAAGTTAACAAATTAATTAGGATAGTTCAAGGAGGGAATAGAGTTGTCTGTTAATAAAAATGCTTAATTTCAATAACGGTAATTCATTTAATGACATATGGGACTTATCTGTAATAGTGAAATTTCAGACATAATTTCTAAAGAAAAGAAATAATTTACATGTTAAAATATAAATCAAAAAGTAAAGTCTGCAAAGTCAAGAATAGCCTAATTAACTTGAGGTTCTTCAATGTAATATATGATTAAAGGAAATGAGTATATTGAAACAATACATATTGTACATATGGTGGTGTAATTAGATCACTTAACAATGTATGGCCCAATATTATTTACCCAAAGACTTTGTTGAATGATTGTCTATATATATATTTAAAATATTTTAGGTACCTGATTTTCAAAAATAGTTTAAATTGTCATCAGTAAATTATCCATGATTTAAATAGATGCTGAGAATAAGAGACTATTTTCCATGCAAGCAAATATCAAATTATAGCACAGTTTATTAATTTTATACACTTTGAATATTTTAACTCAATTAATCATTAGTTCCTAAAATATTTTTAATTTGTTAATTTGTCTTAAGTTTTGAAACCTCAAAGAAGAAAGTAAACCTCAAAGAATTTCTATTCATAATGTTCCATCAGGGATTGAATATTTGATCTTCAAAGTATGAGAAACAGTCCTTAGGAATTAAGTTACTGCCAAAACTAACAGTAGAAACAATAAAATTGAGAAGAACTCGTAAAGATCATTATAGTATACCAAAACATTATACGGCTCCTTTTAATATTTTTTTTCCTGCCTAGCCTAACAATTGGAACTTGCTAAGACCTAGTCTGGCTATTGTATAACTTTGCATATAAAGATTATCTGAGTGACCTTCTAATTAAAACACACAAATCATAGCCCTGTAAAACTGGCAAGTGGAGTAAGGCTCAGCTAATTTCAGAGTCTCTTTCAGATTGGTTTTGAAGTCCTACAGTGCATAGATTGCCATTGAAATGGTGTCATTACTCTGGCCCAAGGTGGTGACGTGTTCATAATAGCGAGCTAGCGAGCGGCATTCCCGGACAGGCTCCCAGGACCTGTGCTTGAAACGGCAATCAGCGTAGGGGGGTTCCACGGGCAATTTCATTTCATTGGTGCTGATTTCTGAATTTAAATAGTAGCATAGAAGGCAAACAGTCAATAATAGCATTTTTCTCAGCCCTCTAAACAAGAATGAGATTTGGAGCAAAACTGGTAAGAATAAGACGGTGGTAAGAAAAGTGTGTTTTTAACTCAAAAGTAAGCCCTCCCCCACCCCTTTCTGAAAGTGATGCGCTGGGAAAGAGACAGGTCATAATGAGAAGAGAAAAGGCACCTGGCATTTGCATCGCTCCCTCCGACAGGGAGCCCTGACTCGGAGCAGTGTAATTAGAGCTCTCTGTGTGCAGGGAACAAAGGCCTGTCATGATGAAGAAGAGCCTCAAGCTAAGCAAAACCCCGACCAGTTACGTCTTTCAGTTCCCTCTCCCTGCCTTGAAAAGAGGGAATATAGGAAAACAGGTGTGGGTGGATTTTCCCAGTGTTAGGACAGAAGGATCCCTCTGTTAATGTTATTACAAAGAATAATTACATCATTTTGAGGCCAGAGAACAACTCAACATCCCTTGGGCCCAATGACGGTGGTGGTAAAGGGAGATGAGGATAAAACAGGATGCAGTCTGGTGACTGTTCCCCTTTGTCTTGCTAATTTCTTCAAGATACCGAGAATTGGATGGAGTAATTTGCCTTGAGGAGTTGCTTTGTGTTTCTGCTTCTCCTGGACTCAGCAAAGCAAAGGAGAGATGGCATGCCAGTGACAAGTGACAGCTTGAGACCCTTCGCAGTTCCTCTCCTTCAGTTCCGCAGATTCCAGGACAAGGAGACATTCTCGTAACTCAGAAAGTGTGCGATTTTAAAACAAAATTCAGTTTGATTGCTCCATTAATTTTAAAGAAATGTAAAGTGTGCTTCAGAATTCTGATATCTGTCCTATGGAAGTTTTCCAGAGTCTCCCAAATGCCTCTTAATTCTTATATTCCTCAGGGCAAAAGTCTCATATCCGTAGAGTATATAGATAGGTATTAATATTAGGGTTGAATATTTAGACTTCTCACTTAGTAATTTTACCGGGAAAAGCTTACTTTTAGGGAATTAAGAAAAAATCGGTAGGCATCATCTAAAAGCATCCATAACAAGTCAACCACTTAGATGGTAGTTTTTCATTATTTTCAGTTACATCAATAATTTGTTCCCTCAGAATACACATGTATCCTGTAGATGCTGCCCCCCTACAAAGCAGTGGACAGTTGGCCACAGCCTAAACAGAGACTTGTGTCCCAAGCTCTCTCGCTGTCGTCAATGAGGAGGACTACACAGGTCCTGTTTGTGGGCCAATCGTTTGCTAGTGCTCAGTCCTTAGTGATTTAACTTTTAGAATTCTGTAGTCCTAAAAGGGGAAGTACTACTCATTTCCATTCTACCATTCTCATGTGGTTTTTAAAACATAAATTATTTCGGAAGAAATAAAATGTAAAATCATAACAGTGGCTGTTACTTATATTAGTGACAGAATTTTGCCCCTAAAGTATTTATAGCGGTGACAGAATTTTTTAGATTTTGGCCCACACACTGCGTCTCTCTTTACTACGCATGGATAAATTTCTTTGATAATACCCCTAGGTGGCAGGGTAATATTATGATACTTGAGGTGAGTGTTCTAACATTAAAAAAGAGAGAGAGAGAAGAAATAGTTGGAAAGAAAAAATCAGAAACAGAGTTTTGAGTCTTCAATCTTGAATTTAGACATTTTCAAAAATAGAAAGCCAATATAGTAAATCAGTTGGCAGCTGGCCGGTAAGCAGTTTCTTCACCAGAATAGAGCAATGTAATGCTTTTCAGTGTTTTGAAACTGTATTAATAAGAAGAAGTTATTCTTTTACATTGGGGAGGAGAACAAACTGATTGACCAGAGGGGAGGGGGGTAATCAGGGAAAGGAGGGGAAAGGTCAAGAGCAGAGCCATGTATAAAAGAACCCTGGGCATGGCCAACGGGGGGGAGGGGTGTTGAATGTGGGAGGTAGGGTGTAGGTAGAGCAGGGGAGAGTAATGGGGGAAACATGGAGACAACTGTAACTGAACAACAATGAAAAATAAAATAAATTTGGGAGGAGAAGGTGAGAGAAGTCACAGAGCTTGCTCCTCATTTCTCTTCCAGGTAGTCAGAAGTTCATTTATTAGATGAACTTCTTTCTAAAATTGTCCATATCATTTAGTAAGACTGATTTTTTAAAAAAGCCAAATTACAAAAACAAAACACTAGCCAAGTTGCATTCATGGGCTATGGTTAAGCTGCTTTTAATTTTTCCCAAATATAATTTTAAAATTTGTTTGTCTGTTGACTTTTTAAATGTTTTGAATAGAATTATAGTCAACCAAGATAATCATTCATATTTTAAACTATAAAATTTAGATGTTAACAATTCATGTTATATCAATCTATAAAGGATGTGTCAACTTACAAAACTTGAATTCCTGTCCATGACAATTAAAACTTCATAAATGAGATGTATTATATGTGTGCATATTATTCATTTTTACAAGGGCATAGAGTTACATATTTCTGCTTAAATATATGCATTTTTGTGACTATTAATGAACAAAAATACACATGTATGAACATTTGCAAAGTGTCATAAAATGTATTTTGTCTACACTAAGACTCACTATTTTTCCTGGTCACATTTATTCAATTTGTAAGAAAACAGTTCAGCACTGCTTACTGTTTGCCAACACTATGTGAAGTGTGAAGGGTCAGAGGTGGGTGGGCCTGTTCTCAGCACTTTTCTATCCAGGCGCAGAGGCAAGTGAAATGCGGTTGTGATGAGGGCCTTAGAAACTTGCAGGACCAGGGTGGAGAGAGACATGCACCTACCTGGGGAGACAGAGGCCTCTGAAGAGCAGATGGTTCTATGCTTAGGTATGAAGCATGGGTCAGAATTCACCTTGTAGAGTGGGAGGAAATGATTCTGCAGGCAGAGAACGATGTGAAGGTGGCATAGTTACTTACACACCAAAGGGAAAAGGTACTAAACACTGGATTCCCTCATTGTCCCATGAGAACAAGGCCGCTAAACTTGTAGGGCTATTATGAGGGTTAGATGAGTAAGAACAGGAGGGCACATTGAACAGTCCCTGACACATAAGAACAAGCAAGATATGTGAGCACAAATAGCAAAGGAGGAGGGAGAGGACAAGGCGGCCTATGAAGGCAGAGGAGCCAAAGGGCATGATCTACTCAAGGAGCTAGAGGAAGTCATTGAAGTAAAAGTAGAGGAAGGGGCTGGGTGTGGAGCTCTTGCCATAATTCAGGGGAGAGGCCAGGGGGCCCACATTATGTGAGTGGCTCCAGGATTGTCATGGAGATGAGTGGGAAGCGTGTGGAATATGCAGAAGGGGAAGTCAGCAGAGATGTTGGGTGAAAGAAGGAGACAGCAAGGAATCAAGGATAGGTCTGACCTCTCTGACTCGGGCAGCTGCGTAACATCGGGCTCTTAAGTAAGCACAGCGTAGGGAGGCCCTGGGTGATGGAATTTGGAGGAGGTGATAACTTCAGTGCTGGTCATGAGATGTGTCGTGTATCTGTGGGGACAGCCAGCATAGTGTCTGTAGGGAGAGAAGACTGGGATGGAGATGAAGAATCATGATATATCATCAAAGAAAGAGAACAAAGCCACAGAGGTGAGCAAGGACACTCAGAAACAGTGAGTGAACAGGAAACAGAAGTGACCCAGGGCAGCGTTTGAGGGATACAAACATTCACAGGATGGCAGGAGTCAGAGCTCCCGGCACCCTGTGGGGTGGCTGGCCATTTTGGACTAAACTGGGGCGCAGGAAGAACCACAGAGACAAAGCGAAGGGGTTTGAAG
This sequence comes from Micronycteris hirsuta, assembly GCA_004026765.1. Classification (NCBI taxonomy): domain Eukaryota; kingdom Metazoa; phylum Chordata; class Mammalia; order Chiroptera; family Phyllostomidae; genus Micronycteris; species Micronycteris hirsuta. The sequence goes on along the minus strand of PVJI01006517.1, from coordinate 69,557 downwards.
GAGAAAGGAATGGCTGAGAGGTTAGAGGAGTTGAAGACTGAGACATGGTCAATGGGTTACTCTAAGAGTCATTGACAGAATTGCACAGACAGGTGGAGGTATGTGGAACTGTTGCCATCGGCATTTAACTATTTACACGGGAAAGAGAGCAAAGGGGAGTAGACATTGAACTTAATAAACTGGGAAGCAGGAGCTTGTTGCTTCACCAAGAAGCTCTCCACACTCCAGGAGATCATAGCATCGCTCTGTCAAGTGGATGGACACTCTTTCCTTCCCTTCTGCAGCACCAGGTTGTTGGAAGCTCAGGGGAAGATGCTTGACCATAGAGGCCTGTCAGTGCAGGGGTGTCCAACCTTTTGGCGTCTCTGAGCCACACTGGAAGAAGAGTTGTCTTGGGCCACACATTAAATACACAAACGTTAATGAAAACTGAGGAGCAAAACTAGGTTTTAAGTAAATTTACAATTTTGCATTGGGCCGCATTCATAACCATCCTGGGCCACATGTGACCCATGGGCCGTCACTCAGACACCCCTGGTTTAGGGGATGTGGACCAATCCAAAGCCTGCAAAGGCTTGGGAAGTTCATTAATTCTTTTTAAAAAGACGCCTGGTCCATCACACGCCCAAGCTAACATAATCCCAGGGGAACATAAAAGCACTCTCTCGCTCTCTTGCTCTCTCTCTCTTCATTTCTCTCTATCTCTCTCCCACATACACACACATACACACACACACACACACACCTGGTAATGTGTTTGCCCAATGCACTTCCACATTTTCTCTCCACAGTCATGTGGCCTTAGGAGCCACAGGATTCATGGCCACAGAGGCTCCGCACACGGGCTCCAGGAGGGAGCCTGCAATGGACTGCATCTGGAAACACATACTAAGCTAGCTAGATGCTGGACTGTTGTGTTGCCCGACTGAAGATAAGATTGGACCTTTTCCATGGTGTGACAGAGAGCGATGGGAACATTGGGAAGTCAGAAGGGGAGCCCCTCTTAATTGTACATCATCAACAGAGGTCACCACAGAGCCACTTTCTTCCAGGCATGTCTCAGGAAATTCTTTTCCTCTAAACACCACAGAAACGTGTTTTCCACCAATAACAGAATGAGAGGTAAAGAAATTTGCAATCTTGCCCTGGCCAGTGTGATTCAGTTGGTTGGAGTATCATCCCCGAAAACTAAAGGTTACCAGTTCCATTCCAAGTCAGGGCACGTGCCTAGGTTGAAAGTTTGATGTGGAATGCAACCGATGAATGTTTGTTTTTCACATCGATGTTTCTCTCCTTCCCTTTCTCCCTCCCTTCTCATCTCTCTAAAAAAATCAAATAAATGAATAAAAATATTAAAAACTAGAAATTTTATAGTCTCTTCCCATCTCTATAATTATGCCTATGGCTATCTATGTTACATCTGTATTGATATCATCTGTATCTGTCAGTTTCTAAATCTACATCTACATCTATATCCACATGCCCATTCCTCCGTATCCATGTCCATGACAATAGCTATATCCATGCCTGTATCTATACCCATGTCTATAACTGTGACCATATCTATATCTATGTCTTATATGAAGAACTTCAGATAGATTTCTAATTGATTCCCTAGATAAATGCAGTGGATAAATGTTTCAGTCTGGATGGTAGGAAGAACTCACTGTTATTATTAATGCTTGCATTTCTCCCTATCTTTTATTCTGTGCCTTTTGGCTTTCCATGCTTCTAGGTTAGAGCCAAACTTGTCCTCTGAACCAGAAAGAGAGGCTTCACACTCTGCATATGGCAAATCAGCCTCACTCCTGGCTCCATCCTCATTTCCTGACTTTATTCTCATTCTACTTACAGTTTCTCAATTATTTCAAATTTATTTTAACATGCAACAAGTGTGTTTTATTAATATGATTTATTAAATGAATTACTAAGGTTAGCTGATATAACAAGCCCCCAATATATAATGGCTCAAACACAATAAAAGCAGCTTATTTCTCTCTGAAGTAATTTTCAAAACAGGGGTTCCCAACTGGCATCTGACTTTGCTCCAAACTCTAATGCAGGGAATTCATATCTTAAACACGTTGTGCCCAAGATTACTGAGCTCTCTTGTCAGTGGACAGAACGGGGTGCACAGAGCATCTCCTGTGGAGGTTCCATGGGTCTGGTCTGGAGGCAGCACATCCCGGCAGCGGGAACAGAGTTCAGGCGCCACATTGATGGCGAGGCAGGCTGCCATGGACCCAGCAATGTGGAGACAAGAGGTTGGCGAGAGCTCAGCAGCATCACAAGCATTCTCCACGCAACATTTTCAGCAGCAGCATCGAGATGTCTGTACACCAAGGAGGCGATCAAATTGGAGATGCAGAGAGAAGGAGGATAATGGAAACATTGTTTATCCACCAGTGAACATCATTGCCCTCCTCTTTTTTCGCTTCTGACTTAACTGTAGCAGGAGGCTGACTGTCTCAGAGGCTGGTGGAGTGATTTCCCCAGCGTCATCAATGCAAGGAGTACTGTAAGCTGCCTGGTGAGACATTAGATGCAGGGCTTTCCAGGTCCTGCTGCTCGGGGTTGCTTCCAGTCTCCATTCCATAATAGTGTGGGATCTGAGCCATTTAGCTGCCTCAAGTCTCCCTTTGTAAACGAGGCACGATGGCAGCACCTCAGCCATAAAGCTGTTGTTGCACAGGAGAATCAAAGTGGTAAGTTTGTACAGAGTCCAAGCTAACTATATCAGGATTTCATATTAAAGACCGAGTAATTATATCATCAAAGCTACACAATGATGAAGCCAAGGGACAAAAGAATAGAAGGGATATCAGAGGGCAAGGGCTACCCTTGAAGTAAGGAAGACTTTTTTCAGCAAATGAAAAGGAACGCCAGTGTGACCAGCAGGCAATGGGTAGATTAAACTCCATTCTTCCTAAGAGCTTTTCAGGGTTTCAAACCCTCAGGATCAGAAAATGTGGCAATTAATGAAATTCATTCCATGAATTCATAAATGATGAATGAAAATGGAATATTTTTTCAGAGAAACGGAGTCTCTGGGTCCTTTATTCAAGTTTACAACTTAATATTCCAGGAAGTACATAGAGGCCCTTGTCTGGGCAGAATGACTGAACCTACATGACCTTATTTTTCTGTCAGGTGAAAATACAACATGTATGTATAATGTTTATTGTGCTATACTTTGCAACAGTATAATTTAAAAGTAGTGTTATGCATAACAACATATGGCATATATATTGAAAAACATACCCGTTTCTTTGACAGAAAGTTTACATTTTATTATGATGGTAAGTCTTCCCAACCTAATTCATATATTTAATGACATCTTAATCAAATCCTTCTGACATGTTAACAACAACACAAATATCATTCTAGCCCAGGCTGGTGTTGCTCAGTTGATTGAGTGTGGGCCCGCGAACTAAAGGGTCACTGGTTCAATTCCCAGTCAGAGCACATGCCTGGGTTGTGGGCCAGGTCTTCAGTATGGGGTGTGCAAGAGGCAATCACCCATTGCTGTTTATCTCGCTCTCTCCAAAATAAATTAATAAAATCTTTAAAAAAGTTATTCTAAAGCATATTCAAAAAATAAATATCCAGAAATAGACATGAGAATCATAAAATGAAGTGGATCACATGACTCTACCAGATAATGACGTGTATTTTATAACTCTATGATGAAATGTGATGCTATGGTAGGAGCATAGAAACTCATGGCAAGGTTAGAGGAATGGAATGGAGAATCTAAAAATAGATCCACGTTTGTATGCAAACCTAATATTTGACAGAGGTGAACTTTCAACATAGGGGAAAATTGGAACTTTAACTAAATGATGCTCATTCAACAGACAAATAATTTTAAAAAACAAAATAATTTTGAAGCCTTCCATAACTTATGTGGAAAGAAGTTCCAAATAAAAACACTCAGATTTTATATTTTTTGTTCTAAAATTTTATATTCTTTGTTCTAAAAAAGTAAGAAAAAATTATGTGTCAGGCTCAATCAAGATGTGCTAAATAATTTAAAAATATGAGGGTGGCCCCCAAAACCCCCAGAATTTATTTATTAAAAATTGTGTGCTTATTCTTCATGTTTAAACTTCAGTTACCTTAAAAGTATTCTCCATTTGATGCAATGTACCTATCGAGACATTTTTTCCGCTGCTCAAAACAGTTTTTGAACTCATCCATTTTTTTGCCTTTTAGTATTTCTGCCATTTTTTGTTTCAACTCTTCCACATTGGAAAAAACGTTTTCCTTTGAAGGCTTTTTCCACCTGAGGAAACAAGAAAAAAGTTGCTCAAGGCAATATCGGGTGAACAGGAAGGGTGAGGCACAGGGGTCATGCTATTTTTGGTAAAAAATTTCTGAACACTCAGAGTGGTATGGGCAGGTATGTTCATGAACCACTCATCATGGAATGGGCAAACATGTTGAATCTTTACAAAGTATTCACTGAAGCTGAGGGCAGCCTCTCACAACACCATCAGCTGGTACACTGATACATATGGGTTCTGAGAACACTCACCTAGCAGGGGAAGTCTGAACTACCTGGGGCCTGCCCTGCAGAAGATAATCCCAGGTTTTGGGGGCACCCCCTCATATGTTATTCTAGTAGAGGTAGTTTATCTAATAAAGACTCAGAATTACCGCTTCATCCAAAAATATAAATAAATAAGGGGAAAGACATAATATCTATGGTTAAAATAACAAAACGAAACTTAAGAGGCAAGCAGTTAACTGAAAAGAAAAGTTGGAAACACAAACAAAAAAGATTTACTGACTAGTTTCTAAATTCTTTTTTATTGATTTCAACAAGAAGAAACCTGCATGTCAATAACATTAATAAGAAATGAATAAAGGAACACCGGAAAGTAATTCATAAGAGGAGAACCAAGCATGCAAATGTATAAGACATTTGGGAAAGACATTCAGCCCAGGAGGTAATCAAACAAATGCAAATGAAAATAAACAGATATGGTTTGCTCATTATGTTAGCAAAAGTTAAAAATGATAAAAAACAAAATAATAATGTTATGAATGAATTCATTCATTCAAAAGTATTTATCCAATGCCAATATGCACTGGGCACTGCCAGAGTGCCAAAGACACTGTAACAGAACAGAGTCTGTCCATCAGGTGCAGCAGAGCCAAGAGCTAAACACCAGGGATTACAGTGGAGAAAGATTGGCTGGCTGTTTTATAGGAAATGGCACCACCCGAAAGTCCGAACTCCCTAATCCAGGGTTCTGGGTGAGTTTTTAAGAACATAGGGGAAACGCGTATGCTGAAGCACTGGTGGGGAAAGTGTTACCTGGAGGACGGTGACTTGGCTGCTTATGGTAACGGGCATTAGCACTGGATCTTCCTGGACCCTTTGCTCCTGAAAGGGTTCTGGTGTTCAGGTTCCAGTTTTGTCATGGTCAGTGGCAGGGGGAGTGAGACTTTGGTTCCGGTAGCAGCTGGAAGTCAAAGTTCTTCCCTTTGCCCACAATTTGGCTGCATGCTTTGTGGTTTTGGTCTGTTCTCTCTGTAAAGCATGTCAGTGTCTTGTTAAACAGAATGAGACCAATTTTGAGCTGCTTCTGTGGTTGCAATACCCAGAAAAAAATGTGTTATCTTTTGGAAATGAGTACATATGCCTTCTTAATGGGGTCACAAATGTGGGTAGCTTTCTGGAACTTAATTACAGAGATACTGAATATGGAAAACCTTTGGGGAATGTATTCTAACAAAATATACTCAATAATTTAATGTGACATTGGTTAAAATATAAAGAAAAATATAAATTTAATGAATTTGTAACCATAATAAATATACATAGATAAATGTTTTGCTAAGTAAAGTGAATTATGTAATATCCTTACAATGCAGCTATTACAATAACGTAGCCATTAAAACAAAGTCAAAGTTTAGTTTGTTTAAGCCACTGAAAGATACATGTGTCACATTAAAAAATAAACCTATGTATGTTAGAAAGGAGCATGGATAACATGACCCTCTCTGTGGGTGTCACCGCGGATAAACTATTATGTGATGCCCACCAAACAGCGATGGGAGACACCTCTGAACTGTACCTAGTCATGAGCAGTAAGGAGGAATTTTATAAATAGGAAAAACATGTTTTCATTTAGAAGACATGAAATAAGAATAAGAGAAAGTACAATTTTATTTTCGGTAGCTTAGCTTTGTCACTGGAGGCTGACTACCCTCAGATGGCTGTGTGTAATGCATATCTGCTGGGGTGCCTGAGGGTGCCTGGGGACTGCAGGTGGACCCCACATCACCTCTGTGGATTCTGTTATTGCAATTTTCTTGAGGGAAGTGGCAGTCCCTTCTTATTAAAATCCCTTTATTTGAATCTTCTGAATGTAGGTTTTCTAATCTGGGAGGAAGATATCATGAACTCCGGAAAGCAGAGCACAATCATATTAGTCTTAGGTAGAAGTTTCGAGGTAAAAGATAATATGTATCTCCACCAGGGAGAATCTTCAATTCTCCATAATTGACTATAAAATATTCCACAAACACTGAGATAGGAGTCATGCGATATGATCTGAGGATTCCATTCTGGGAGCTAAGGGCAAATGTGAGAAAATAACATAGAAGAAGGGTTTCTCAGTGGATTTTCTTCATGGATCCTAATCTCAGCCTCTGGACCTGAACACCTACCACTTTTCAATCAAAAACCTGTTTTTTTAGTTAGTGAAAAGGTAAGAAACTGCCCTGCCTATGAACTGATGGGTATCAGAAAGGAAGCTAATTTAGATTGCTGTAAATTTAAAATATAAGTACATAGACTCATACAGTAAAAATATTCTAGAAAAGATGATAAGTCACTTATAAACAACATCAAGACTTTGGGAAAAACAACAGGAAGTCTAACCTGCTTTGTAATTGCTTTCAAATGAGAGTCCTGCTATAAATTGGTATTCTTGTTATTGTAGCATTTCTATATGTTATAAATGTTTACAGGTATAATCAAGTTCATTTAAACAACCTAATAGTCTTTAGAAAATAAAAATTGGCTATGTGGAGTAGATGCCTCAGGGATTCTAATGTTTAATGCTGGAAGAATGGTTTGAAAATTAGCAAGAAGAATTGCTGCAAGGAAATGGCAGTTCCCAGGGCTGTAGGTCCTCACCAGACATCACCAAGGTCTTTGAAGGGGTCCCAGCCTCTCGGGTACAGAATACTCAAGAGGACACTGGGGTTAATTGTGTGCTCCCTTCCTTCACATGGCTTTGGTCACAGCTTTTTAAAACTATTTTATTATTTTTTTTAATTACAGTTTACATTCAATATTATTTTGCATTAGTTTGAGGTCGATAGCATGGTGGTTAGGCACTTTTATACATTACCAAGTGTTCCCCTGCTATTTCCAGTACCTGGCATGGTAGGTGTTTGTTTGGGAGCAAGTCACTTCACCTCTTTTTCAGTCTCTTGTCCATAAAATAATAGCAAGTGCAGCCATGAAAATAACTGTAATTATGTTATTATTACTGTTATAATCATAATACTATTTACCTTATGGGGTTGCAGTGAGGGCAAGAGGAGAGAGTACATCTGATTAAGTTACATGAATGATAACATTATATGGAAGCATGGGGTTTTTAAAGTGTTAAATTTGCTAAAAAGATAATTAGTAAAAAAAAAAAAAAGCCTTATTATTGACCACCTCTTTTAAAAAACCTAACGACGGTCAAGATTCTGGTGAAATTGTAATGACCTTTCTGGGAGCAGTTTGCTAGACTGACATGCATAAGGCCAAGGGAATAAAGAGCTGCGGATTCTCACTGATTATAGGGGCAAATTGATGTCAAGTTTGCTGTATTTTATGTCTTCTTTTGAAAAATATATATTTTTAAAGATTTTATTTGTTTATTTTAGAGAGAGGGGAAGGGAGGGAGACAGAGAGGGAGAGAAACAGCAATGTATGGTTGCCTCTCACATGGCCCCCACTGGGGACCCGGCCCGCAACCCAGACATGTGCCCTGACTGGGAATCGAATCAGGACCCTCTGGTTCCCATCCCGTGCTCAATCCACTGAGCTACACCAGCCAGGGCAGAAAAATATTTTATTAATTGTGCTGTTACAGTTGTCCCAGGTTTTCCCCTTTTGCCCCACCCAACAAGTCCCGCCCACTCCCCTTAGGCATCCCCCCAAACTTTGCACATGTTCTTGGGGCATGCGTGGAAGTTCTTTGGCTACTCCGTTTCCTATTGTGTACTTTACACCCCCATGCCTATTCTATTATTATCTATCTGTACTTCTTCATCCTCTCACCTCTTCTCCCATTGCCCAAACCTCCCTCCCATCCGGTAAGCATCCAAATGCTCTCCATAGCCATGATTCTGTCTCTGTTCTTCTTGTTTGTTTAGTTTGCTTTTTAGATTCAATAGTTGATAGATATGCATTTATTGCCATTTTATTATTCATAGTTTTAATATTTCTTAAATAAATCTCTTTAACATTTCATATAATAATGGTTTGGTGATGATGAGCTCCTTTAGTTTTCTTGTCTGGGAATCTCCTTTATGTCTTCTTTTAATGTGCTTCTCTCCTTTGATTTCACATTAAAATTGTACCCCCTTATGATGTCCTAAATATTACCAAAGTCTTAGAGATGAGAACAGAAATCAAAGAATCAAATTGGGTGAGCCTGTGAAAAAAGTTTTGCAAAACAGGATCCTGGAAGGCACCAGACTGTCAGTTACGGTTTTTCATTTGTCTTTTAAAAGTTTGTTTTAAGATAGTTCTCCTGACCATGATATTTAACTATTGTTGATCAGAAGTCGCTACCAACGGATCATTACTGAGCAGTAACAGGCATTATTCATTTCACTCTTTACGAAACTTTGTGAGATGGAGATTATAGTCGCCAGAAATCCCAAGAGACTCAGGATTAGAATCTGATCTAAATCCCAGACATCCCTGCAGTTCCAGCCTGGACTACAAAGTAGTCATTTATAGTCAAATGCTGTTTCCATTAAATTGTTAAAGAGCTCTTCCATGTCATGACTTCAGGTAAGTATTCTGAGAATTTTAATTCAACCTAGTCATTGTTGATGATTTTCCTTTAAATTTTCACAAATGTGTTTAATATCTTATAGGAACAGGAATTTTTTGTAGAAGTCAGCAAGAAACAGGAATTATGTAGAAGTAAGTAAAGTAAGTGTCACTCATTCATAATTCTACTGATTTTTACAGAATTATTATTCAACAGATAACATGCTTTAAAATATTTTTAAATAGCTTACAAGTCTATAAAGCCATATTACCTATGAGAATATAATAATCATTTTAATCTATAAAAATCTTGTTTTGAGCTACCAATTTCCCCATTATAAGTAGTCATTGCAACATTTTATTTTCTATACAGACACAAATGTCAAGATATCATGGTAACTTTTTGAGTTCTGTTAAGCATATTATGTGCCTGAAAATATTTGGGCATGAATAAACTATCCAAAGTGAACCCTCAGATGAAAGCTTTAGGTCGTAGTCTGCTTCAAGAGATTGGAGAGTAAACGAAGAGCATACTGTTTTAATATTTTGTTAATCTCGCACAGTTTGGGTGTCATTCTATGCCCAGTCTAGCGTCGCACACCTTCCTTCCGAGGGCCTTGTCACTGGGGCGTGTTCACAGCCTCCCTCCGTAATGTGTCAGAAGACAGGCCATTGGTGTCACTCAGGAAGTTGAGTAGCAAGACCATGAAAACAGTGTTGGGGACAGAGGACAGAAAATGTAATTTACTCTTCTTAACACTTCGGCTTACCCAACAATGTGTGAATGCGTAGGAATTTCACACCCTCTTTTGAGAGAAAAAATAAAACAGAGCACTTCCAAAGGCACAGTGCTCAGCTGGGAGGGTAATGTGCCCTGACAGACTCAGGAGAAGGCCTGGGCTATGGGCTGACTTCCCTTTTACGGTGACCTTGAAACACTGAGGGAAAGCTGGAGAGAAAAGCAATTTCATCTTTGAAATTACACACCACTGTTCTCATTCATCTTGATAAGCACTTTTAAGGAATAAAAAAAAAAGAGGTGGGGATACTGCCTCTATAAGGGTTATGGAGACCTTCCTTCTACAGAGTCAGTTTAAAGTAAATTTAGATGTTCAAAGGTGCATTTGATTTCTATTGTGGGGCTAAATTGGCTACTTTTAGAATGTCAGAATAAAGAAAAAAAGACTCAAAAGAAAAAATATGGATAAAATGCTATACAAACATTGTGTATTCTATTTTAAAAATAAATTAATGAATAGTTACTAAACGGACTATACTCTGAAATGTGCTGCCAGTCTTTAATGCTCATTGATTCAACAGACATGTTGATTAATTTCTTGTATTTGTTTAAGTTATCCTCTAGAAATACTAAGCATTATCAAAATGACACCAAACTCTAGAAATCATTGGTTAAATGAAGGGAATTTATAATGTGACAAAAACATTATAAACAGATTTCTCATTCAAAATACATAAATAGAAATTAAAAATTTTAAAACATTCTAATCATGATACTTACCTTAACATAAAGCTAGCTATTTTGTTATCATATTTGTAATTGTGTGAATTTAGTGTGTGTGTTTGTGTGGCCTCTGTACTGAGAATAAATTTTATCAGCTCACAGTGCAACTATCAAGCCTTTGAGCTCATATAAGTTGGGTATCTCTCAAACATGCACAACATAATACAATTCCTTATGCAAAATCTGCTCTGCTACCCAAGTCTGGAATGTTCCCATTGTGTCAGGAATAGTACGTCTCTGGAATCCAACACTTGATAATATCCTTCTCCTGTTACCATGAGTGCTTACTGAGAAAAAAAGGAAAGTTGTGGTTTTAGACCCAAGAGGAGGCCCCACCAGGCAGAAATTCAGAGCAAAGGCAATAGCCTTCATTTGGGAAAGTTGGGGGGCGCTTCCTGCACCTTATGTAAGGGCAGGTCCTTCTGTAATTAGTAGGAGCTGAACCAGCCATAACTCACCCTGAGCCCAGAGAAAGTCCACAGCCTGAGCTTCTACTGCCTCTAATAAGAAAAATAACATGGGTTGTATGTGGAAATTCTTGGCAGTTAGCAGGTGGAAAAAGGAAGCAATTTCAAAAACCATCCCTTTCTTTGACCAAAAAATCCCCTCAGAGACTACCGGAAGAAACTGTGTCAACCTGCCTGCATGAACAGTAAACCCAGGATAATGACCCCCCAGAACCAGCACCTGCTGGATTCTGCACCACCGCCTCCGCCCTCCAGGCAACAGAGAACACCGTGACAGTTGTTTGTGAGCGGTACTGATACAGAACAAAACACCTTAAAGGTACTGGAATCTTCCTTCTTGAGTATGTTTGTCTTCCAGTGCCTTCTGCCTGCAGCCTGGCCCATCCTGGGCTCAGTGACAGTCCTTCTCCTGCCATGCCCATGTCAGGGACTTGTTTGCACATATCAGCCTGCTGCCTTTGCTGAGAAAGTTTCTCATGCCATGGCCAGCAGAAGGGGAAGGCAGTCGTGTCACCAACGGGCTCGATGAGAATTCAGTATCTGGGAACACACCTTCCCCGACTCCATGCTTGTGGGTCCCTGAAACTCCCACATCCAGAGGGTGTCCTCAGAGCATGGAAATCACACAAGGACACCTTCGCTGATTCCCAGGTTCATCCTTCCTCCACCAGACACAAGCTTTGGAATTTGGGACAAAGAACATAACCTCTTCTACTTTCTCTGTAAAATGGGGGGTGAATGTAATACATGCCACACCATGTCCTATGGGTGTAAAAAGCTTGGGGCCATGTGTGAGGCAGGTTCACACGCAGCGCATCATCGTCTTTCTCATAGAGAGGCAGGACCCCAGAGAGAATTCCTTGCCAGAAAAAATTCTGCCTGCTTTCCTCATTTTCTCAAGCTCAGATCTTTTAGTGTAATGCTCCCGAGGGCCATAGCAGCAGTGAAGAAAGAGGTAATCCGAAGAATAACAGCAGTGGTGTGGTGAACTCAGGCATGTGATTGATATTCTCTTGGCTCTAAAGCAGTTTATAAGAACACCATTCTCAGATCTCCCCATTCTATACTCTCTTTCTCCTTCATCTGATCACATTTATTATATGGTATGGAAGTATGTGTATGTATGTGTGTGTGTGCATACTTACAAACGCACTTTCACTCAATCTAGAGGTTATGGACTCCCCATTCAAAAGTATTTAAATAAATGTAATGAGCTATTTTAGTCAACCCTTCCTGGTCTGCTTCAGAGATTTTAGATTTGAAGTGAGGAAGAGAACACTTGCTAGAACTCATTTAAGGGGAACAGCTATCCTTCAGAAACACGATGAGGTGGAATTAAGTCCGAACTTGCAGGAGGATGTAGTTGATGAAATAAGCACTCATGCAGCTTTAACCACTTCCCAGCTCACTCTGGGAATTCCCCAAGTCGCTTTGTCAGGGATTAGTTTGGCACCTCCAAATTTACAAGCAAATCTCCCTACAGGAGAAAAGTATGAATGTTATTTATTGTTGGGGAAGAATGTATTTCCTCTTTCAGAGTAATTATCCTTTTCAAAGATAAGGAGCCGCCCTCTCCTTAAAATCACTGAAAACCCTTTCCAAGATCTCCAGATTTGCATGGTTTACTAGATGGCAGACATCCAGTGATGAGTAACTCATTTCTCAGTTAAGAGTCTCAAATGAGAAGAACGTATTCTTTCACTCTCAGAATCCCAAAGTGGGTGAGACAAGCTCTTCACTAACACAATGAAGAGGTGATCTACAGATTAAGTTTGAGAGACTTGGAGAAGGAGCTGGCTTCTTGGGTATTGGGTATTAATTTGATATGTTTAGGTCATACCTAAAAGTGTATTTTCAGTAATATCTAAAAATGAAGCCCATTTAAATTACTCAGGCAGTAATTCATCTTGATGAATGATCATGGTAGAATGGATGGGATTGATACTTGGTTTCATATAAAACTGAGTATGCAAAATGCATAAGACAGGATTTATTAGTAAAGATTTGATCTCATGAGGTATGATTCCTGTGCCAACCATATAGACCATCATTCAAAGTGGAATTTAACTGTTACTATAGCATAGAAGTGACTGGGGAACAGGGGTGCTCCAATGGAAGGGAAGACACTCGCCTGTGCAGAATAGACTTTGGTGATATGTGGTGGAAATAGTAGGCACAAGGACATGGGGTTGGAACACCATGGCTGAGTGCCATTGATGGTCTGCTGGGGGATGAGGGACAACTGAGGGAGAGTAGCTGCATGAAGGCCAGCCAGAATTCTTGGTTGCATACAAAGAATCTATCATCTCTTTGAAGAGAAGGAAAGAACATGCTGAATACTAAATACGAGACCTAAGAATCTGGCTGAATTAAAAAAAAAATGAAGCATCCAACCACACTTGTTCTGTTCTGCCACAATTAGGATTCTGGTTGAAAAACTCTGGGACCCCGACTGTCTTAGTCAACTCAGGCTGCCGTCACAAAATACCACAGGCTGAGTGGCTAAAGCAACACACGGTTGTTTCTCACAGTTCCGGAGGCTGGGAATTCCAGACAGAGGTGCTTGTTTTGCTCCTGGTGCGAACTTTCTTCTTGGATTTCAGTCAGCCACCTTCTCACTGTACCCTCTTATGCCCTCTCTTTGGTGTGCACATGGAGAGAAAAAGAACTGCTCTGGCCTCTCTCTTCATGGGGAGTCCACCGACATTACCTCGCATGAACCTAATCAGATTTCAAAGGCCCCATCTCCTAATACTATTGTTCTAAAGGCTAAGACTTCGATAAATGAATTGGGAGGAAGGATAGGAAACAGTTAGTTCATAACACTGACCCACAGACAGAATACATGTTGGAAGACAGTCCCAAACATTTTCACTTCTTAGATGCCTCTGAACCTTCAGAATTGGCAGGATTGCTCTATCTTTCTTGAGTTTGAGGCGCATACCTCTCTGTGCTGAAAGACAATGTAGAAGACTCTTCCCCTCAAGGCATTTGCTGTCATCTCAGGATCTTCTATCACTGTCCATCTTGTCCACTGCGTCTACCAGGCTTCAGTTCCAGCTTAACTGACCTTGAGTTCAGTGCCAGAACCCAAGAGCTGAAGAGGTGATCAGTTTCCAGGAGTAAAAGATCTTCCAAAAATATGACAACTACACATGATAATAATTTTCTGTTTTTCCTTAAGAGACCTATAACCATTTTCCTGAGATGCCTTTAAGAGGTATCATAGGTTGAATTGTGTCCCACAAAGGTATATGTTGAAGTCCTAACTCCTGGTGCCTGTGAACTTGACCTTACTAAGAAACAGGGTGTTTGCAGACATAATGTGTTGAGATGAAGTCATTAGGATAGACTCTACCTAAACCAATATGACTGGTGTCCTTATAAAAGGAGGAGAACACCATGTGAATTAAGCACTCACAGGGAGAAAGCCAGATGACAACAGAAGCAGAGTGGAATGATGCAGGCACAAGCCAAGGGAAAACAAGGATTGATGGCCACCATCAAGAACTGGCAAAAGTAAGGAAGGTTCTACTCAAAGTCATTCAGGGAGAATGTCCCTGCTGATATCTTGATTTTAGACCTCTATCCACCAGAACTGTGAAAGAATAATCTCTGTTTTTTTAATCCACCCAGTTTGCGGAAATTTTTACAGAAAGAAAATAAATCCCAAAGGCCTAGCCCACTTGTACTAAAAAGACCAAAAGAATCCACATAGTATTAGAGTTGGAAGGTATTTGATTAAAAAGTCAGAACACAACATTGATGGGGAATTTTGCTCACATATGAAATGTAACACCTTTGCAAGACCCCCACAAAACAGTGCATACTTACTATTAGAATATATCATAAAAGCCTGGGTAAAGAAATAGCCCAGTTTTCAAGTAGCTGAGATGCCAGAATTTCTGTGGCAGAACATGGAGGGAGGGGTTAAAAGGCTTAGAAAGTAGGCATGCTGGAATGGATATACTCTGTACAGCCAGCTGACTCACCGTTTCTCCAAGAAAGGTCAATCTTTTCCAAGAGTATTCAGTCTTTTCCAAAGCTATAAGGAATGCTCTGGGGAGAAGGAAAATGCATCACTAAAATGTTCAGTAGTGTCTCTCATCCATCAGCTTGAGCTAATGACAGAAGAAGATGATATAGGGCTTCTCTCATGGATAGTGAAGGGGATGACAGGACCCTGAAACAATAGAGGCCAGACATTTGTGCCAAGAGATGGCACTTTTCTTAACAACTAGCAGTTGAAGTGGCATCTTAGAGGGCCTGACCCACAGAATATTATTGAAATGGTTCATAGAACACAGCAGCCCCGGATGGGCTGCTGGCAAAGGCACTAATCAGGTTATAAAGCAGAACTTGTTAAGGGAAGATGGCTAGAAGATTGAGAACAGCCATGTCAAAAAAAATTTTTTTAAAGTCCTGATCTCTTGTCCAATTTTCAGACCTGAGCCAGTTGTAGAACCAGAACTGAAGAACTGAAGAGGTGCTCAGGTACCAGGACTGAAGACCTTCCAACAACATAACAATTACACATGATGATAATTTTTCCTGTCCTTCCTCAAGGGCCCTTTAGCCACTTTCCTGGATAACTGCACCTTGGGGAAAGAAAAAAAATCCAGCTATTATGACAATGGTTGAAAACACTGCATTGATATGCAGACCCAAAATAACATTGATATGAAGAACTGAAGTGTCTTCATGCTTTCCCTACATTACAGTGGGTACATAAACTGTTAGTTAATAAACAAAATCGTGTTCAACATCTGAATTGCAGTGGATCTAATGGGTTAATGGACACACTTGGTGCTCATTTCCATAGTGACCAAATACATAGTCATATTGACAAATCTGGCCATTGGTATAACCTTCAATACAGGCCCTTGGTTTATGGAGTAGAAACTATAATAGTAGAGGCCAGTCCTCATCACCCCTAATCAGGATAGGAAATCAAATAATATTGCATCTCAAAAGCCATGATGAAAATCAGAGCCAATGTTAAGGACCAGAAAGACACAAACATAGTAGATCCCTCATATATTTATTTAATTGACCAGTCTGGTCTACAAAAAAATGTATGGAGTGTAAGAACGACATAGACTACCACAAGTTCAACCAGGCAGTTAAGCCAATTTCAGTCACTCTATTAGATATAGTGTGTTCACTACAGCAGGTACATGTGGTCTCAGGTTTTGGGGCAGTAATTTAGCAAGCATATGTTTTATCTTCTATTTTATTCAGAAAACAAGATGAAACACAGTTTGTTTTCACATGCAGTCAACCACAATATGCATTTACATGTTCCCCAGTCCTACATTAATTATACCATCCTTTGTGGTAATGTAGTCCAGAGAATCTTGATTGCTTTGACATGGATAACATTATGTTGATCACATCAGAGGATCAAAATGTAGCTAGTATGCATAAAGCTGGTTGATAAACAATGAATTTCCAAAGTCTGTAGAAAAAAACATCCAAATACTTAGAGACCAGATACATCCATAAATATTTTAGAAGACTGATGGTCAGAAATATGCTAAAACAGATTTGTGCACCTGGCATTTCCTCTCATGAAGGAAGAAGCACAATGCCTGGTAGGCCTGTTCAGTATCTGTAAGGGGCATATTCCATCCCTTAGAAAACTTTTTCCAAAAACTAATGACTCACAAGGGTGTCACCAGTGAATGGGCCTGGAGCAAGAGAGAGCTCCGCAGTAAGTCTAGATTCTGGTGCAAAATCTCCTCTCACTGAAGCCACAGATCTATCAGACTCCATGTAGTTGATGGCACCAGTGATGAGAAAGTATGCTTTGTGGAATATGCAGCATGTCTAAATCTAAACATTACAATGTCAGAGAAACCAGGGGTCTGAAGCCAGGCCATGGCATTTGCAGCAGAAAATTATATGCCTTTTCCAAAAGAATTGGTGTTTTACTGGCCCCTGGCAGACATGGAATGCCTGGCTTTGTGACATTGAGTGACCATGCATTTAGACCTGCTTAGGATGAGCTGACTCCTTTCAGATCCATTGAGGGCCCAGGTGAGGCAGGTTCAGTAAAAATGTATCCAATGGAAATAGTAAATCTGGGATTGAACATGCACAGGAACAAAGTGCTTGAGCAAGTTGCCTAGATTGTGATGTCACTCAACATTGTTGCACTAGTGCCTCTACCTTAGCACACATCTATGGTTCTGTGGGAGACCATATGACCAGCTCAAGAAGGAAAGAAAAACTTGCACTTAATTTATGGATGTACTCCTGAATCTGCGCCAAAAATAGACAGCTCTTGCACTCCATTCTCACTCAGGTATAAAAAGGGAATATGATCTCAGTAGAAATAACTTCATCAGTAAATGCTTAGTGGTCTCCTACTGTGGAAAGAAAAGTAGCTCAAGGAAATATCTACGGAGTCACACGCAGTGGCCAGCAAACTATCTAGCTGGTCATGAACTGGAACGAAAAAGCTTGGGAGATCAGATAAGAACTTCTGTGGCAGAAGCATGGGGTTGAATACATGATAATGGGCATAAAATTTGAAGATATATGCATCGTATATTAATTTCCATCAGAAATCATTCCCTGTGAAGGAGATGCTTTAAGAAAGTAGAGAAAATGACCTGGTCAGCTGGCAACAGTGTCCTTCTGTCTTCACCAGTCCCCACGCTTAACACAATGGACACATGAACAATGTGTCATAATAACACAGATGGAGCTTATGCAGGTGCAAAGAGCATAGATTCCACGGACCAAGGCTGACCTGGCTTTTGTTGTCTCTGATGTCAACTTTTAAGCCTCAGAGACCAACCTGGAACCCTGATAAGACAACATTCTGGAGACCAAATGGCTACAAGTTGTCTAAATTGGGCCCCATTGATGTTGAAGAACCAATAGTTCATTCTCATAGGGCAGGGGTGTCAAACTCATTTTCACTGGGGGCCACATCAGCCTCACAGCTGCCTTCAAAGGGCTGAGTGTAATTTCAACTTCTTAACAGTTAAAGAGTAGTTACATTTATACAGTCCTAAAATTATTTCAGCCCTTTGAAGGCAACAGCGAGGCTGATGTGGTCCCCAGTGAAAATGAGTTTGACACCCCTGTCCTAGGGGAAAACAATATTCTGGATGTGGTTGCCTTTGCTGCTGTAGACCCTCAGCCAGCACCCCTATCCTGGGGTTACAGAGGGTTTGTTCCACTGGCCCAAATCTCATATAATACATTATAAAGTGGTGCTTTCAGCAGAGGAGTTACAGGGGCAGCCCCAAGACTAAAGGGTCCATAGACATATTATGTATCACATCATCCAGAGGCCATTGCTCTCCAAAGAGAGCTGGGATGGCTGAGTGTCAGCTTGTTAGAAACACCCTGTGAGGATGGAGGGCCACCCTCCAGAGCACTGTGTGTTTTGAACCAAAGATCTTTAGCCTATGTGTGTCACCAACAGGGAAAATCCATAGGTTTGGACCTTAGGGGTGTGAGTCTTCTAACCACCAATTACAATGACCAGTCTCCACAACTCTGGGCTCCAAAAAGTTAGAGGTTCTCGTTCCCAAGACAGCAAACTTTTGCCAAGGGATCAAGAGAGATTTCCAATGAAAGGTGAGTGTCCTGGGCACTTTGGGCTTGTGTTCAAGGAGAAGCAGACAAGTGAATGAGTTACCATGTAGACAGGCGTATGACCCTGACCAGCAGAAGAGAGCCGATGCTTCATGATGGAGGAAGGGAGGAATAGAATGGAAGTCAGGCCTTCTACCTGAGTGCTGCTGGTGACAGAATTGCCCAACTTTGACTCTCAATGGACAGGTATAGCAATACTGGCCTGAGACGGGCATGGTGACCGGGGGTCATGTCCCTTGGAGATGAGGATCTCTGTTATGCCACCAACTAATCTGCCAAGGCTGAAAGATGTGGATGTTGAGATTGAAAGGATTTAGATGCATAGTGGAGGAGGAAGTGGATGATTATTAATTTCAGTCCTTAGTACAGCTACTGCAGTAAGGCCACTAGTTTGCCTACAAACGTCTCTCTCTTAAGTGTTCCTTCAGTTATAGGGAGGCCCACCAGAGTCCTGAAGGTTC
Organism: Micronycteris hirsuta; assembly: GCA_004026765.1. Taxonomy (NCBI): domain Eukaryota; kingdom Metazoa; phylum Chordata; class Mammalia; order Chiroptera; family Phyllostomidae; genus Micronycteris; species Micronycteris hirsuta. Next base: position 50,474 of record PVJI01006517.1, on the reverse strand, counting down.
TGAACGTATCTTCAGAAAAGATCTGGGCAGTGCAAGGGGTGGACTGTGGTCAACCTGGAGATGCACTGATTTCTCAAGTACCCTTACAGGGAAGAGCCTGCTGCCTCAGATGAGAGGTCACACACTTCCTGGGGCAGCTCGCATTCTGTGTTCCAGCCACGTGGGATTCAAACCCCACCGCAGTCTCTAATGAGAAACACACTCCCAGAGCAGCCTCTGAGTTGGCTGGAATTTGGGAGGAAAGGGGTTCTGCATAATAGGAGGACTTCTCCCTTTACACAGTCATTTCCTCCTTCTTCTCATTGGTATTGACCCTCATGAACGTTTTCTTCCCTAAGGCTCTTCTCCACGTCTGCCTCTAGATAACCAACCTGCATCTTAACTCATGTGTATGGTTCCTCTTATACCTCAGGACTCAGTGTGGAGTTCTCCCAGAAAGCTTCACTGTACTTCTGCTTCCACCAGGCTAAGGGTCCATAAACTTTAAGAAATAAGGGCTCCCAGTGGATAACTGGGCTCAAATTTAAAAAAACAGAGTCTAGCAACCATTTTCATACAGAGGCCTCTCATTCACACTGCACTTCAGAGAGCAGCTTGCATGAAGTTATCTGCCTCCTGCTCTGAACTGCCTGCCTGCACTATGTTCCTTCCATGAGAGCCAGTCCTTATAAAGGAGCTCCTGGAATCTTATTCCAACCAACAGACTGAGGATTTCACCATTCAATCAGGGCTATGCAGGTCTGTTCCCATCAGCTTCTTCACTGACCAATCAGAGTAGCTTCATTCTGACCAATCAGAACAGTGCCTTTTGAATCAATTAAACTATGAGAATTTGGAATTCTCATTTACCAATCAGGGAGCAGGGGTGGGCACCACTCTCTATATAAGTCAGCTTCCCTCTGGCTCTGAGAGCACACTTTCCCTTTCCGCCAAAGGCTGAACACTGTGTTTCTCTGACTGAAGCTGAAACACCGAAGGTGAAACACCAAAGGCGGAACACCGAAGATGGCTCACCAAAGCAGAGCAGAGCTGGCCTGTCTCAATGGAGCTGTTTACAATGAATAAAGTTCCTTTCTGACACACACTCCCAACTGGAGATTCCTGTTGGTGTTGAATTGATGACAATAATCTGTTGATGGGGCTCAGCGCTCTTCTGGGTCTCTGTCCTCTGTGCCTTTTGCCTCCATCCCTCAGTCACCAAACTCGATTGAGGCTCCTATTTTCATGCAGGGTCCTTTCTTGAGCAAGAGAGCAGTTCTTTATGCCCCTGGCATAAAGCCCACATGCTCAGTCAATGTTTATAGATGATTAAGTAGAATTCGCATAATCCCTTATGAAATTTGCATGAAATTCTTCAAAATACAAAGCAGTATATATACTAATAAAATTGACTATACAATTAGCAAAGTGCCACAAGGCTGTGCTGCTACCAATGCATTACAGCTGTGTTCACTGATGACTCTTCTAGAAAGCTGACCAGGCATGGCCAGAGGGCTCAGTGATCTGTCTGGGAGAACAGAGCTATGCAGCAGGGATAATGACTAACCCTCATTTCAAGGGTGAGGAGCAGAAGGCACAGAGAGAGGGAAAAACTCCCTGGACATCACAGTGGCCTACAGAGCAGGGATCAGACCCCAGACTGTCTGGCTGCTGAGTGTCTGCTCTCTCCCTACTGATCACTGCTGCACTATTTTTTTTTAAGATTTTATTTATTATTTTAGAGAGAGGGGAAGGGAGGGAGACAGAGAGGGAGAGAAACAGCAATGTATGGTTGCCTCTCACATGGTCCTCACTGGGGACCCGGCCCGCAACCCAGGCATGTGCCTTGATGGGGAATCGAACCAGGACCCTCTGGTTCACCAGCCCGCACTCAATCCACTGAGCTACACCACCCAGGGCCACTGCTGCACTATTAAAGTGGGTGATGGTGTTTAGCATCCTCACGTGGCAGCCTCCCCAAACATCCACAACTCTCAGAGGCAGGGGAAGCATTTTCTGATGATGCAGAGCTCACACTTGCTGTTCACTTCATATACATTTCTGTATTTCTTACAGAAACGGAGAGCAAATTATTTAAATTTCAGTTTCATCTAGAAACTGCTGACAAGACTACTAATCTCACAGGGGTTTTCTGAGGTCTGAGACAAGCCATTGTGTTTATTAAACTTAGGCATAGCCTATTGCCCATATCTGAATTATATTTTAAGATAATACTTTTAAAACATCCTAGTGCATTAGCTATATGATAATAAATTCTAGACAGGCAGCACTAAAACCAGTCACTTTTGAGTCCTTCACAAAGCAATAGAAGGGGGAACTGAAGCCTTTCATCAAATTCATTATCTATACTCGATATTCTTTTTAAACTAAAAATCTGCATTTAATTACAATCTATTTCACTGTATTTTGTCCAAGTGGTCTATGTGTGAAAACTCCCTCTTAGACTGTGTCTCTCATGCAGACCTTGAGCCACCTTCCCATGTGACTCCAGTAGGAGTGGGAATTCTAAGTGGCCAGGATTATCCAGACACCTGGGGCAGAACCGCTTTCCCCTGTCACGTGGTCAGCCCTGGACACACTGACTGGATTCTGCTCCTGCTGGAGCCCAGTTGCAGATGCCACTGTTTTCAGTGAGGGGGTCAAGGAGAGAGGGGTCAGAGAAGGCCCGGCTTCCTGGCCAGTGAGGAGTCTCCCCTGTTCTTTCCTAAGCACTCAGTCACTGAGGCTAAAAGAATAGGGTGCATGACAATGACACCAGCCGGAGATAAATATGTAGCCAACACATAACCTGACTGTGACATCAGCTTTAGAGCCTCTATCCTAAGATTCTGACTCATCTAAAATAATGTTATTAAACATGTCCAACCAGAGAAGGCGTCTGGCTGTAAATCCCTTTGTCCCTGTTTTCTAGAACACATGTTGTCCAGCAAAGTTCTGCTCTGTGAAAGCGTCCAGGGCATCTGAAATGCCACCAGTATCCCCCAGTTTCCTCTGATGAAAAACTTAGCGCTGATAGTGAAAGGATCCGATGAGTGGATTGTGGCTGCTTTGGTGGAAAATCATCACCATAAATACGATTTATGAAGAAGAGAAACACTGTATCCCCCAAAGCAGGAGTCCATGTTTACCTTCCGATGAAGGAGCACAATCTCGCATTAACAGACTGCAGACCATTCTCTTAGCGTCTATCCCGCGCCTGTGGAGGGAAGAGGCCCCTAACCATCCCTTCCTAGAATTTAATAAGAACAAAAGTATCTTTAAGTGTATCTGTTTATCATCCCCATGCTCAGACGAGTTGATTTCAGATTTAAAGTTTAGACAGCACATTTTTCACAGGAACTTGATCCCTTCTGATTTTATTGCAAACTAGGGAGCTGAGTCTACAAAGGCTTCTTTCACAGACAGGAAGAGTTTTCACCTGGAAAAATAAACTGACAAAGACAACATTTACATATTGTTGATGATATAGTGCCCTTGGAGGAAACCCTAGAAGGCCTTTTAGTTAATGGTGCATTTGAAAAGATGGAAATGCCTAGATGTATCGTAATACATAATTTGTCTGTTTCCTGTCCCAGTTTCTGTGAATTTCCCACAGTACAGCGTCCTGGGGACCACCTCCCTGCCTCCGTTGTACTGAACCAACATCTGCTTTAGACAGGGGCCATCGCTCAGGCGGTCGATCTTAAAACACTCAACCTCACTCACTGCTTCATACTTCCACACCATGCTGCCTGATGATTAGTTACCGAATAAAACTCCACAAATCTAGTAAATTTTCTTGTCTAACTTGGGCAAAAATAGCAAACAGTATGTGCTCTCCATTTACAGAGAGATCATCCTGAACTGATAATAAGAAAGCAGAATCTATGCTTGGTTAATCTACAAAGTATTAAATCTTGGGTAACCACTCTTGTCATATTATAGAATGCATTATTATTTACACAAACCCAGTCAGCTTTGTGTAAAATTAACTACTCACACCCACCCAAAGAGTGTATGGAGTTGGGGGTTGCAAATGGAACCAGAGTACAGTTGGATGGGCAGAGGCACTTGCCATATGTATTACAGATAAATGAAAGAGGAGGCTATCCGTCTTCTGACCTCCCCACGCTCCCTCTAAATTCTACCCCCCGAGAGTGTCCAGGGTAGAAAAAAACTGCTACTGTGCTATGACAATGCCCTGATTTCTCTGGAGACAACCTGACTTTTCTAAGAAGGTTCTGCAAGATTTCACAGTCATCCTGAAGGATGAGGCACACTGAGCTGACTCCAAAGGCAGAGAGCAGTTCCTGTGGCTCTGTCAAGCGCCCTCCTGTGGGCACCCCGGCACAGACCGTAGGGCAGGCCTGTTCCTGGCAAAGCCACTAAGAACATCCTTCAATTAGACTGTACTTGTAATAATTCCAGGCCCCATTAACACTAAATAACGTGTATCTTCTCAAAGTGCGCTCTTAAGCGTAATGAATTTCTGTTGTAAAAAGCTTAGATTTAGAAGGAAAAGAGGTGTGACTGCTCTGTAACTTCACTGGCCCCATGTCCACCCACATAGTCCTATGCAATTCTCTCTGGCATTTTCTTGGTCACCTTGTTGTCACTTTGCAGAACATGGTCACCTTAGGAAAGACCAGCCCAGCCTCCCACAACACAGACCCGTAATAAGCCTCTAGAAGGCTTCAAAGCTCACATCAAAGTACAGGTTAAATCCACATTGCATCTTCCCAAAGTGGCAACAAAAGTTCTTTTTATCCCTTGATCAGTGGAGCTCACCTGTAGGAAATGTTACACCTTTTTATGAACCCGATGAGTTGTCTTTTCTGTGTAAACTAGACACATTCTTGACAGGCTTACAGTCGCTAACACCCCCCAGGAATGCTGGGGAGTGCCCTGGGCACTGGCCTGTGCCTCTGCACGTCAGGAACCCACTGTTTCCCAAACCCTCAAGCGGATTTTCCTCTTGATACTCTCACATCGATGATTTATTGAAATGAGCAAAACTTGTACATTGGCAGGGTAGTCTCTGACACAGCTGTGTACAATCAAACACATTTGATGTTTTCAAATAAAGACCTTGCCTTAAATTAGCAAGCTATTGGATTACCCTGACAGGCTGGCAAAACAAATCATCAGTCAACAGTTGTCATGGCCTCTCTGGAAGCATCTTCCTGGGGTGGCGCCAAGCACTCACCCAGCGTGCGGGGCGGGGCGGAGGTGACGAGGAAGTGTGAACAGTCAGTGCCCTGGCTTTTGGCACTTCCTTTTAATGAGACTGGTAAAACCAGGACTCACTTTATTTTAAAGACCTGTTGAAAACGACAACTTCTTTATAATCTGCTGTCAGCTAGTAAGAGCAGTTTGGCCTCCTCCCTTCCTTTCTTCTTCCTAAAATACCTAAGGCTTGAATATTCTCCAAAGAACAATGATCTACCATTGTGGGACATAATCATCTCCTTTTCTTGACTGAAAGAAAACTTGTTTTATTAATATGTACAGTTGTAAGTTCTACTGTCATATTTTCATCCCAACACTCCCTCACATATTGAAATTGATTTGGATTCTTCTTTTAAATAGAAAAGCCAATGGAGCAGTGATTAATATATTTGGAGGAGTTTACTATTTATTAGTAGAATGAGGTTGTGTTTGGCTGCATTTCCCGTGACAAAGGCATCCACCAGGGCTCTGCATAGCACATGGGGGAGCGGGGCTACTCTGAAGGACACAATGCAATTCCAGGGACATCCCAGTGGAGGTGCTTCCAGCAGATAATCAGGAAGGTAGAAAATGCTTGTTTATACATGTTATATGTGAACTGTTTTTAATATAATGAAATAAACAACTTTTGTAGTTATCGAATGCAGGTATTTTAAATACTACAATAAATCCATTTGATGATCAAGTCTCTGTCTATTTTCTGGGAAAAAAATGGTTATTTCTGGAAGCTGTCAACACAGAGAAACTCCTTAAACACTTCAAATATTAGTCACCCCCCAGCACACACAATTAATCATAACACAGATGATTAAGTTATGATACCAGCTTACAACATTTTTGCAACTTAAAAGGTTTAACATCATTAACAAGTCTTCTGTCATCCAGTCCCAGTCAAATGCCTCTGTTCCAAGCATGCTGTCCAGACCAGAGTGACCCTCTGGTGTCATTTCCAGGGTAATTACTAACAAGTTAGTGATAACGTTGATTCTTAACGCTCAGGTTTCCATTAATCATTCTTCAGAGAAGACTTTCTATCCTTAGTTAAGTTGCATATTGTCAATAATTACCATATATTATTATAGAATCATCCACGATTTCCACCTGAAATGGGCCTTGTGTTCACCATAGGGATTGGGGGCCAGTTCCTAAGAGCGATGAGAAACCATTGAAATGGCGGTGGATCTAATACGCCTAAGGGGTTGCCAAGAAGAGAATGAAGAAGAGAGAACCTGTAGGGGCAAGCGTTGGACCCCAGTGAATTTGCCTGATGGCACTTCGCTCACTTCCTTTTCTTTTTTTTAACTTTGCTCACTTCTTACCAGCCAAAGGAAGTCACGAGACCAGAGACCGGCATTGAGTTCAGCGGCCTGGACTGGTACTCTCCCTCAGGGGGCAGAACCATAAACCAGTGAGGTGGCAGCATTCTGCTTTAGGGAGGGAAGCAACCGTGATGTGCAGGCAGTCACGGTAGTTTAGGAATACATCCTCTTGGAGTTCTATGAGCATTGTTCGCAAGGCATATGAGTTATTTTTAATCATCTCAGGCTGTGATAATTTGTTTCTCAATTTTATCTTTTATCCTCAACTGGGCGTCACACCTCCCTGAGCCACATAGAGCTGCAAAAGGTGTTTTACAATAAAACAATTGATTCTGGAATGTACATCCCTCACTCAACTCCAATTCCTTATAATTAATATTAGAGTTTATTGTCTAACCAATTAGTTATAATTCATTAATCATTAATAGTTATTATTTAACTATAATGTATTGATGCCTAACTAAAAACACAAGCAAATTAATTACTCGTGGCTAAGAATAATGATTGACATCAATTATGAACATGGAAAATGTAGAGACTATTTTCTTAACACGTATCTTCCTATCTTCTGAATTTTCTCCTTGAAGTTCTTATTGATAAGAAAGAGTTGCTCTTGCTGTATTGGAATAACCCGTTAGGAAGAAAGGAAAACATTGTATGATCCATTCACAACCTGAAATGCAAGTGTGGACAGGTTTGGAGCTCTCTGTCACACCCTCGTCCCTGGGACTTTCCCAGAAACCCCAGCCCAGACCCTGAGGGACGGCTGCCCAGACACCGGCTATAAGCTGTGGTTAAACCTAGGACTCCAGTTCTTCTTCTCAGTAACTTCTGAATGGTGCTGACTCTAAAAAGAGTTAAAGGGAATTAGGGTGGAGTTGTGCACTGACTTAACAAAGTGTATGAGGAAACCCAATGTATTTTTTCTTTTACTAAAAGCAGTAAGAAAGTGAGCTCATAGCACTGTGTGGCTTGAACCCTAAATATTATATCAACAGCTTGATGGGGTGGTTAGGAGCTTGGACTCTGGGACCATATACCTGATTTCACAGTCCAGTACCACTCTTATTAGGAATTGGAGCTTGGTCTAATTAGTTAAATAGCCTGTGCTTCAGTTTCCCCTTATATAAACTGGGTATAATATAAGCTGTACCTCTTTGGCTGGAGTGGTGATTAAATGAGTTAGCACATGTACAATGCTGAGAACACAGCCTGGCTCATCACAGTACACAACACCATCACCCAGACACAGCGGCCCATGCCACCGGGGGCAAAACTTGAAGCTCAGGCCAATGTTTCTCTCTGATCAGCAGAAGACACCTTACCTGTCACCTCCCCCTCTTCAGCAGGAAACCCAGTGGGAGCCGAGGCTGCTGGGACATACAAGTATGAAGCTGCCAACAGAGGACTCCTGATGTGAGCAAAGAATCACCCAGACCAGCCCTGAAACGGAAGGGTTCAGTGTAAACTAGGGCCATAGAACTGTGTCCATGCAGTGTGAAGGACAGGAAGCCATCTGTCAGAAGGCTGATACAAGAGGCACCTCCAAAACATGTTTAGCTGTTTTTAATAATAGCAGGGGAAAAAACTGATGTGGAAGTAGAAAAGGAAAAAGAAGGGAAAAAGCAGATTGGCTTTCCCAGCTTTCACAGAACTTAGGAGTGTGGTTCCAATCTGTCCCTCTAGGACAACAACAACAAACCAGCAGGGATTTATTTTTCTTATTTATTTATTTATTTATAATATATTTTATTGATTATGCTGTTACAGTTGTCCCATTTTCCCCCTTTTATTCCCCTCCGCCCCACACCTGATTCTCCCCCTTCTCCCCCTCCCCCCCACATTTTCCCCCTTTAGTTCGTGCCCACGGGTCATACGGATTTATTTTTCTACATGGCTTCTTTTTAACGTCTGAAATGAAATCCAGGGCGGAGATGACCAGCTGGCCCCTCGGCGGCAGGAGCCTTGTTGGTGGAGTCATCTTTAACTCCTTGAGGCCACCAAACATCAATTACCTGGCTCTTACTCTGAAGGGAGACGAGGGGCAGGTGAGAGGACAGGATCTCTTACCTTAGATCACAGGTACTCCAGCTCCTCCATGGCTGGGCAGGAGTACAGCTTTGATCAGCTCAAGGAAAGGAAAAAGTCTCCCTCGCACACATGGCTTTTCATGAACAAATTGTAGTGATCAATAACAAATGTGGTTTAAGTCAATTTTAAAAGTCCCTATTATAGAACTGCATGTTTGTGTCCTATCCCTAAAATTCCCACATTAAAACCCTAACGTTACCCCTGTGTGATGATGTCAGGGGGTGGGAGCCTTTGGAGGTGACTGGGTTTAGATGAGGTCATGAATGTGGGGTTCCTGCAATGGGATTAGTGTTTTTATGAAAAGAAGAAGTGAGGCCAGAGTGTCTCCCTCAGCTGTGTTAGCACACAGCTAGAAGGCAACCCTCTTTAAGGCAGGAAGAGGGCCCTTACCAGAAACAGAATCTGTGGGCACCTTGATCTTGACTTCTTAGCCTCCAGAAATGTGTCTCTTGTTTAAGCCACCTTATTTATAGTATTTTGTTATTGGAGCTTGGACAGAGTCAGACAGTTTTACCAGTTTCTGGTGACTTATCATTCTAGTATAGCATTATAAGCAACTGAAAAGCGAACTGCTCAAATGGGGTTTGGGAGGCCAGGATGCAAACCTTGACTTCCCTTTTCCTTGGGAAAGAGCTTATTTTCTAGGCACGGGACATCCCAGCACATCCTGAATTGTTCCAACAAAGCCCCCAAGATTTAATTTTATCTATAAACACTAACAGAAGTATTTTGTTTCACTTTGATTTGGGGGATAAAAATAGTGTCAAAACTCACTTTATCTTTAAACTTAACTGGGATAAGAATGACTTTGGAAACACAAAGAAAAATTGTCACTTCAAATAAACCACACTAACTGGATGATGTTCTGATCAGCTCCTGTTGGGGCTCTAAAATGGATAAATAAGGACAACTTTTATTCCAAGAGTCCACCCATCCCCATTTTCATTACCAAGAAGATGTCCCAACCTTGTCCACAGGCATCAAGGTCACACGGAGACACAGCACAGATTCTGTGGGAAGACCTGTTCTTGCAGGGCTCATGGGATGTTGTCATCAAAGCCTCAGGTCCCACTGGCCAGCTCTCTGCGGGGAGGCTAAATGAATGAGGGCTGAAAGTGGGATTTAAAATAGTTCTACCTGCTGTCCAGACGGATGGCTCTCCAAGTAAGCTTGTTTTGAGCACTGCCTCTACCCCAGCTGTAACCTGGGGCTCAGGTGCACAAACACTGCAGCTCCCTGTGCAACGTGTAGAAGACATGGTAAAGCAAAGCCAGTGCTGTATGTTCCCATTCTCAAACTGCTCATCAATTAAAAATCTTTGCTTCATGACTTCAATGTCTGTGTGGAATCAAATTCAAGTTCATATCAAATTTAGCACACGATTATAGACCTAATTATTTTAAGTTTAGAGATTATGTAGAATTTTGTAACTGAAACTAGTTGGAAAACCACTTGAAAGAGTGCAGTGAAAACAGGCCAATTAAACAGGAAATTCCTGTAGCCTTCAAAGGGGAAAAGATGAGAACAGAGACTGAGAGGGATTGAAGGGGTAAGTGCAGGAAATACTGCCCAGGAGAGTGGGCAGGTTTATCCACCCAAAGGATATGGAAGATGAAGAAGAGTAAGGTGCAGAGAGTTATTGAAAAGTGAGAAGCTGTTTCAAAGGGGGTCGGTCAAATTATTTTAAAAATGATAAAAGCTACTTGTGGTTTTGTAACTGACAATACATTTCACAATATATTAAGGATTTATTTTAATTTCTTTTACTGGCCAGATTTTATATTTTTCCATGGCATCTCTAAATCATGATAGTAATGAAACTAACAGGAAGACTTACATAATAACATTCTACAGTTTTAACACTGAGGTTATTATCTTTTATGATCCTTCAAATAATGCTTTATGTTGAAGTGGGTATTATTCTATTTGTATAGATGAGGAAACTGAGGAGAAAGGAAATTAAAAAAAAAAAAAAAAACACAAACATCTACTCTTGATTGAGCAGGGAATATTAATTAAGCCTGGACCTGGAACCAAAGTTCCTGGCTTCCAACCAAATAAATGTACCGTACTTTTCCAACATAGGTAAGGCAGACTCAGCAGGGCCCAGCCAGAGGTTTCAATCATTAGTTCTGTATTGCCAATGAAATAGATAAAGCTTTTTTTAAGAAATCCCAACAAATGAAAATCTTGAGTTATTTTCTGCTGATTTTCACTCAAGAGGTTTTTTTTCTCACTTTTCCTACATTTGACCCACTTCTACCCTAACACATTTTTTTAAAATTAAAGGTATGTAATTAAGTGGTCTCATTGCTGACATGTTTGGGGGAATCTTAAGGCACAGTTTTAATTCCTGAAAGGAGACACCAAGAAAACTCCCCAAACCCTAAGTGTTTGGGTCCCAACCAGATTGCTTCTTTGAACAGAAACATCGATGCACCAATCAGTGGTTCGTTACATGAAGTGTGTCACTGAACCTTATAAAACGCACATGTGATGGTTCGAAAGCTTACTAAACATCTCCATCCTCACAATTTACATATTACTCAGACCAGTGATTAAAACTGAAAACTGTTTCCAATACATAACTCACACCACTAACTGCCTTCCAATTACCAAATTATCCATGCTATTGGCCATTATTAGACCATACGATTAGTGGACAATGGAAAAGGAGTAATTCAGTTTCCAGCACAAAGACCTCCTCCTCTTTCTTCCCAGTTAACACCAACGACTTCTTTGGCCACAGGCAATTCTGAGTGCTTTGCATGACTTAATTTTGCTTTTAGCACTCACTGCCAGGAATACCTAGAAAATTATCTACTAATTATCCAGCATTATCTATGTTGGTTCATGTCTAAAGAGCAGCTCATCTAATTACAAGCTGCTTTGCTATTCTCCTCTAAAGAGTGGTTTAACTGAGAATTTCTCCAAAAGGGCTTGCACTAAAGCTGGTAATTATGTGCTTTGCATACCTGTTCTCTCAGGTATCAACAGCAGACGATCTTTCACAGTAGGTAAGCTGTAAGCAATAATTACATCTTGGCATTTACAGTGTTTGCTTCTATTTTGCTAACCAAGCTCTGACATTCTCCAGAGAACTGTGAACTCTCTCACCTTTTAGAAAAACTCATGGAATCTTCTATTACGTTACTATAGTAAAAGCTAGTCCTCCCTCAGCAGGTGTGTCTTGGATAGGTTAAGAGTCAAAAAGTAAAGTCTGATTTTGCAATAACCATCTAATCCTAGTCAGCATTTTACTGAGAACATGGAAACTTGAAAAAATGTCAGTGAAGAGCAGATTATACTGATGACTGAATGTATAGGCCACTTTATCCCTTTTATGAGCCCATAAAAATAGTGGTGCATCACCCCCCCTGATGTGCCAGACGATTCCAACATGGCAGCTAAAATGAGAAAGCATTTTACATTACTAGGGAAAAAATGTCACAATTATTATTTTTAATATTACAATATATATATGCCTGGAGAAAATTAGATGTATGGTTTAAATAACTTTTTTTTCTACAAACATTTGAGAGGAACTTGCAGGACCCCATTCTCCATCACTCTTAAGTACTTTATTATGCATTTTCTACAATAAAAGAAGATACTTTCTTAAAAAATGGAACTTCGGCCACGGAAATCAGAAAGTCAACCCTGACACACTATTACCTCCCGATCCTCCATCCTATTTAAGTTTAAACGATCGTCCCAAAACCTTTTTGAACAAAAGAATTAGTCAGTTTCAGAATGTGGTGCTATATTCTGCTGTCATGTGTCAGTCTTTTCTATGATTTTAGTGAACTTGGCACTTGTTGGAATTAAGGTCATTTGTTTTGTAGAATGTCTCCCAGTCTGGGTTTGTCCATTTTACTTTGAAACCATCTAAACATCCCCTTCCTCATCTGAATTCCAGTACTTATTTAAATTTCTACATGTTCACGGTTTGCTATTTACATGATATCTTGCAATATGCTATTGTCACTAATTATTTTGATGCTAAAATTCAGCTTGTGTCCCTGTGGCCTTTTGCCCACATCTCCTCCTTCTCTGAACACCCCCTGCTTTCTGCTCCACGATGTGCTAGGCTCATCTTGTGCAGCCCCTTCTCCAACCCTGGAGTCAGCCTTTCGCCCAAGGCCTCTCTCGGCAGAAAATGGTATTTTGAAGTTGAAGCCCAGCATAAGGTCTGTTTCCTTGCTTTTAGATAATCACTACACCCAGGTCCTCTCAGTGTACGGAGTTTAGAGATATATGTATGGAGCATGCACACACATGTACACACATGAACGTACGCACTTACAAATGCATTTATACCTACATATGTTTCTATATCCACCTATATTTTTTGAAATTCATAACATCACCAACTTCAGTCAAATGGCACAGGTCATCCTAGTCATCTCCTTTTTTTCTATTTTAACTCCCTTTTTGGATAGTGAGAAAACTGGCTGCATTTATTTATTTGATTAATCTCTCTGTCTGAAGTCAGTCCCTTGGCTTTGTTCATTTACTCTCCCATGAATGTGTCCTTCTCACCTGCTTGGTCTCTGACGCCACATCCAAGGTGACCTCTTTGTGCTGACACCTTCCACACAGCTCTGAGGATGCACAGCCCAAGCCGGGCTGCCCCTTGCACGAACGTGCACACACTACTCCTCCCAGACACCCCTCCCAGGCCGCGGGAAGGTCACTCCATCCAGACCCCCACCTGTCCTGCCCACATCATGATGTCCCTGGGACAGAACTCGTTGAAGAGTACAGAGGTCAGGGAAAAAAAGGAATGGGAAGAAAATGAAAAAGAGAACCCACCATAATGTTTAAAAGGCAGAATTCTGGATGGTTGGAGGTCTTGTCAAAGGGAAAAAAATCATAAAATGAATATTACTGCTGAGTATGGTTAGTTCATGGGATAAACCTTCTGCATCTCTATTTTAACCAAGAGCTATACTTACTTTTAAAGCTTCTTTACAGACTTTACTTTTAAGAACACATTTGTAAGTTCACAGCAAGATTAAGAGGAAAGTTCATATGCCTTCTCACACAACACACAGACAGCTTCCCCCTTAAACATCCTATGCCAGCTGGTATATGTTTACAATTGATGAACCTACTTGGACACATCATAACCGCTGAAGTCCATAGTTCACATTATTATATGGGTTTGGGCAAATGTCTAATGACATGAATCCATTGTTACAGTGTATGCAGCCTATTGTCACTGCCCTAAAGTCTTTTGTGCTCCATCTATTCATCCATCTCCCCAGCAAGTTGTATTATTAATTTTAAATTGATAGCACTTCACTGCCCAAGTAGTAGTAGTAGTAATAATAATAATAATTTTTAGTACTAGTATTGTTGGTGGTAGTGAATGAATCCCATCTTTTTAGAAGATCTCTCTTTCCCAAAGACAAGGATTGCCCACAACCACTCGAAAGTATGAAAGATGCTGCTGTTCAGACCAGAATGGATGCAGACGGAATGCAGAGGTGTTGCATCTCACAGCAGAGTTATGGTGAGAGCCTTATCATGAAACCGGGCCCATTGAATCGGACTTGCTGTCCAATGCCCTGTGTCTGTAATTTCTCAGAGCTGTTACACATCTCCTGCCTGCCCTGTTCTTAGACCTCCAGATTCAGAGGCCATGGGTTCCCGAATATGATTACATATTCTCCTAATACTCTCCTACACAGCACATTTAAGAACACTCTGGATGCCCCTATTCTGTGCCCTCATGGAGTTCCCTCATCTCTGGAACCACAATCCATAAGCTGTTTAAATAAAAATTCTGGCGTTCATTCAATTTGAGGGCTGTTTTTTCCTCACTATCCAATTTTATTTCATCAGCAAGTTTTGTTTCTCTCCAGAACATTTCCTTATTCTTTTGACTTCCCTTCATGTCCATTGATCTCACTACGGTCACCATGTTCTCACCTGAATGTCTTCATACCTCCCAGCTGGTGTCCCAGCTTCCACCTGACCGCCTATAACTCATTCTACAAGCAGCAAACTGCCTGCAAACATATTAAACCCAGCCATGCTGCTCACTGCTTAAAATCATCCAAGGGCTTCTTAACACATGTAAGATGAAATAAAACTTGTGACTCTTGTATGGCAGACGAAAAACGTTGACTATCCAGGATCCAAGAACACCTTTTTGGATAGAATCAGACATATGTCTAGTTCAGTAAAAAAACAAGGCAAAACAAAGAAAAATGCTAATTTTCAAACTCTCTTACAGATAGGAGTAGACAGTCTTATGAAAGAGTTCTGACTCATGATAGAAAATTCTGCTAGAGTTTTGGAAACAATTTTACTGCCTTGATACAGGTTTCACTCCATCCTGGTTACCCTCCATAAGTTTTTCTCTCTGGGATACAGTTGTGATGGTTGCAACTACAGCAGTTCTGTGGGAACCACCCAGTAAAAGGGCTAAGACATTACTAGAAATCACGTCCCCCAAACTTTGCACTTATTAGAGTAACATCCATAAACATTTGCCGCCATGTTCAGACGCCATACGGCCTGAGAAAACTAACCTGCATGTGTTTAACTCGCAGCGGTCAGCCCTCTGCCGCTCACAGGCAAGAGCAAGCCATACACCGTCCCTGTGAGGACCTGCACCTTCTGGTCCCCGCCAAGATCTCCGGCTTCATTTTTTACCGCTCCCTAGTAACCCACTTCATTCTTTCTGATCTTTGTGTCAGAATCTCCCCTAAATTCGTCCTTCCACTCACATACCATGTCATTTTCTTTTATTTTCTCCATAGCACAACTTACTTAAACTTTTTAAGGTTTCCTTTTTTTCTTATGTGACATCTAATGCCAGAACGCACACTTTATGGGAATAGAAAACTTGCATGAGTTGTTCTCACTGAACACCTGGTGCCTAGAACGATTTTGGTAGGCAGCCAATATTGATAAGCTGGATGAACTGGATGGATGGCTCCAACGCCCAGGTGAAGTTTGCTTAGTAAGCAAGTTTCTGAACATGATACACAAATATAACAAAATGTTCTTTTGGAGTCTTACAATGCAATGTAATGCTAAAATGAAAACTGAATCCTTGGGTTACCGTGCCTGGTGCAGCCTCTCCCTGCAGTCTCACCTAAGGGCAAGAAAAGTGTCAACAGAAGAGTACTTGGATAGGATAAAAAGAAGGGGTCTATTTTGTTTTCTTTCTTATTCTTATTGAGTTTTATTTTGTTATTTCTTTGTTCATTTTTAACTTTAACAGCGTTTTAGGGATTTCTAAAAGGAGTAAATCACTCTTTCTCTGCTATTTTAGGAGAAAAGTATCTTATCTATGCTACATCTCCAGCCATATCTTCTTCAAATTCAATATTTAGTTCACTTTCATTATTTTTTTTAAGATTTCATTTATTTATCTTAGAAAGAGGGGAAGGGAGGGAGACAGAGAGGGAGAGAAACAGCAATGTATGGTTGCCTCTCACATGGCCCTCACTGGGGACCCGGCCTGCAACCCAGGCATGTGCCCTGACGGGGAATCGAACCGGGACACTCTGACTCCCAGCCTGCGCTCAATCCACTGAGCTACGCCAGCCAGGGCCACTTTCATTATTTTTTAATTAGTGCTAATATTATATCAAAAATTAAATTAAATTATTTTATTTAAGTTACTTATGGTTTGTTCTTACAAAGTTGTATACGGTCCTTAAATTTATTATTAAGTTTTGTTTACTTTTTGGGTTTTCTCTGCATTTTCAAATGGATACTTTTATTTGATTAGATTACATTAGATTTCCATATTTTCCTCAAAAATTCTTTAAAGTTCAAAATGTCTATTCAGTTTCTGTTTTAAATTTATCCTCAAAAACTTACATGTTCAAAATTGTCAATTTACTGCAATGTTTACATAATTTCTCTGTTTTCTCTTTATCTCCCCGGTTATCTATAATTAGTTTAGTGATTTCCAAATACATAAAAACACTTTTTGTTTGCTTTTGAAGTGAGGGAACAAATATAATGCTGATCATTTACTATGCATTAATTTTTCTTTTGCTATCTAAATCATAATCTGCTTTGAAACTATACCATGATGCATATTATTTATTTATTGAATATAAATTCTTCTATATTTTTAGTTATAGCTTATTCACTTTGTTATTTAAATCTTCTATACTTTTTTTTATTTTTCACTGCTAGTATTAATATTAGCTTTTTTAAAGTATTGGCTAATATTTATTTTTCACCCATGTCTGCCAGTTCAATTTAAATTTCAAAGTTATGCTTTCAATGGCATCTTTGTTAAGGTATTTTGCCTTCTGATCACTTGTTCTTTACTGGTACATAAGGTCACTTGTTCTTTACTGGTACATAAGGTCATTTTGGTCACTCTGTTTTTATTATTTTTAAGCCAGATGATGAAGAGAAATAATAAAGCAGCTAAAGAAAGATAATAAGAAAGAATCAGAAGAAGACTCAAATCAATTTGCCTGTCTACTTAAAATTTTTCTGTATTACAACAAGAGAAAAGAATTTCTAGGACTTAAAAACAAATAAACAAAAAACAAGAAATGATAGCACTTTCAGAATGGGAGAATTCACACACAAGCACATACACAGAACAGTCATGGAACAGAAGAAACATTCATAACAAATCACCTAAAATTTAAATATAGAAAGCATTCATACAAAGACAGGTATAAAATATCATGGAGCAGACATTGGAAACCTCACAATAGTAATGGACCAAAGAGAGGAAGAATGCAAAGTAGGATCTCATCTGTCATGGAAAGAAGGTGAAGAAAAAGAAATGTGTATCAGAAATTAACACTAAATTACAATGTGCCAGAGATTTAAAAAAATGTGTAACTGGAAATATAATATTAGAAATAGAAAATATCAGTACAAGGATTAAGAAAATTAAACAACGTTAAGAATGTTATCAAAAGACCAAAAATGTGTAGAATTATGCAAAGAGGATCCAACAGGGGTATAATTGGAGTAATTGACAGTCCCCACTCTCCCAGGAAAAACAAAACAATAAAACATAATACACTGTAACACACATATGCACACCATTTTTCTGAAATCAAATAACATATAATTCTACTTATTAAGGTGTTCATCTTAGATCTGGAATTTTTGACAGAAAAGTTTACTCCTAGAGCATACTCTGATAAAACTGTTAAACTTTAAAAGATATGCAGAAAAATATGTGAACCTCCAAATATAAAGACTGACAAGAAAATAAGTCAAGTTACTTTCAAATCCTTGACAGCACATTTGTAAACAGAGAAGAATGAAGCATAAGTAAGGGACCAGTTGTCAAGAGAAGACACTGCATCCACCCAATAGAATATTATGCTGGTATAAAACGTAAGAACAAAGTACTATTACTGAGTAATGTTCCAAACATATTTTTAGTTAAAAACTTGTAGAATGGCATTATAATGCTACATTTGGTGGTAAAAATGAGTTGAAAAAATGCACGCATCTTATTGCAGGAAGAAACAGTGGAAAGAGAAACCTAAAACAAATAAAAATAATTATAGAATTGGCTAAGTAGGGATAGATATGAAACCTCTGTAAGTATAATTTAATCTAGTTTTGATATTAGAATTATGTCTAGGTTTTACATATTAATAGATAAAGTTAAATAAAAGAGCTTTAATTTTTAAATTTAACAAAAATAAGTGAATCTAACTATATAGTAGATGGTAATATAACCATACAGATAAGAAACAATTCAAGTTATTTTTACCATATAATTATGATAGTAAATATTAATGAAACAAAGAGATTAAAGATAAATCCTCAATTTTCCTTCATAGTTCTATTCTTAATGGTAATAATGGTATTGCAATTTTGACACTATTTTCTGCAGATTGAAAGTACAAATCAGTACAAATCAAGTTAATGATACTATTAACCAACTTTCTTTTTTTACTTTTTATTATTATTATTATTTTACTTTTCAATTACAGTTGACATTTAATATTATTTTATATTAGTTTCAGGTGTAGTGGTTAGACATTTACATAGTTTCTTCTCAAAATTCCAGTACCCACCTGACACCATACACAGTTATTACAATACTATTGACTATATTCCTTATGCTGTATTTTACATCCCGCAAATATTTTGTAACTTCTAGTTTGCATTTGTTAATCCCTTTTTACCCAGCTCCAACCTCCATCATATCGGGCAACTATCAGTGTGTTCTCTGTGTATCTGATTGTTTTGTTTGCTCTCTCATTTTCTTCTTTTGACTCCACATATAGGTGAAATCTTATGGTATTTTTCTTTCTCTGCCTGACTTATTTTACTTAGCATAATAGTACCCTCTAGGTTTATCCATGTTGTCACAAGTGGTAAGACTTCATTCTTTTTTATGGCTTAGTAAAATTTCATTTTGTATATGCACCACCTATTCTTTATCTATTCATCTACTGATGGACACTTAGTTTGCTCCCATACCTTGACTATTGCAACTAATGTTACAATTGGCATACGGATGCATGCATCTTTTGAATCAGTGTTTCCAATTTCTTTGGATAAATACCCAGAAGTGGAATTATTGGGTCATAATGTAGTTCTATTTTTAATTTTTTTAAGAATCCCTCAATGTAAGAGAAAATAGATAAAATTAGAAGATCAATGTTTAAAAATATCCACTAATGTTAATTTATTTGATATATGATTCATACTTTTTAAATATATAGCTCTTTCACTGAAGCAGCCTGGAAATGATGACATCTGTAGCAATAATCATCTCCAATGACCAGAATCTGAGTAAATACCATTCACCATAAGCAAGAGCTCATGCTTCTTAGTCAAAAAAGCTAATTTCAGACCTGTAGTTCAAAGGTAAGTTCAAAGTTCAAGGAGAAATGGGCCCATGTCAAAAGGACACAATAGCTTGGTCAAGGGGCTTACAGTTGCTAAATTGGGGACTTGGGGTGTCAACGAAAAGTAATAAATGTAACTGAGTATAACATTAAAAATTTTAAATCTTTAATCTCCAAAAAACATTTAAAAAAAAGAAAAATAACCCTCATCATCCACTACTGCAGGGGACTATGACATCACTCCATACTCTGGATTATGGAAACTAATGCAAAGGGTTAATTCCTTCCTCAAAAGCTTCAGGTGTAATTTCCCACAAGGCCAGCTGATTAGGTAAAACTGTTCTTTACATAAAGATGCCACTTAATAAGTGTAGAAGTAATAATATCATTAAAAATCATTTTATTCCTCCTAATTGTTGACTCAGGCAAGCATCGCCGTTGGATGCTAAATTCCTCAGATGAATGGTTGTCACTACCTTAGCCAAGTGACTACATTGAGCATCACTAATAACACAGCAACCTGACACGAGGCACCCCCTGATGTGCTGAAACTTGAAGTGTGTAACACGACACATGGGGTGTTCTTGCTAAAAATGGTCATGGTGTAGACCTAACCTTTGTTTTACAGGGAATGTGAGAGTTAAAGAAACAAGTGAAATGATACTACAAGAAAACAATCAGAAAAACTCAGAATGGGGGGCATAAAAATATCACTGCTCACTTCTCTTACAGAAGTCCACATCACAAAAATTGTTCGAAAGGCTTATTGGGAGCTGAGGGGAAGAAGGGGCTATTTGTGATAACAAGGTCAAAGGAAGCACAGCAACACAATGAATATCCAGCTTTGGAGTCTGGGTTCAACACAAACTAGTTCTAAAATAATTCGAAAGAATGGAAAAAATGTTCACATGCTTTGGCATAAACTGATATTAGGGAATCGTTTCTAACTTTATCTGGTATAGTAGTAATATTTTCAGTACATACGCATGTATGTGCGGTTTAGAAAAACATATCGATGGGTTTCTCTATGTATCTATATATGTAAAGACATAACTAAGAGAGACAGAGATAGTAAAAGAAAACAGTAAATGCAAAAAATGTGGCAAATTTTTAATTGTTGAATCTAGGTGACCATTGCATGAGTCTCCTGTTTTTCTGTAATTTTGAAATTTTTCACAATAAATATAAAAATTACATGTAAATACCATTTTTAGTTTAGACTTGAATTTTAGGTCTAATTATGTACAGTTTTAAAACTTTCAGTATTATTGAGCCTTCTTTCCAGCCTTGTCCAAAAAAATAAAATCATTTAAAAATGAAATATTATTATATCAAAAGTTATTGCTTCTACTCCACAAATTAAAATTAAAAACATCATTTTTAACATTTATTATATCAAGGTTATTTCATGTCAATAAATCAATTTCTGTGAATAAGTTATATAAATGTCATTTTAGTATTCAACCATTCAATAATCCTCACTGTATTAAAGCAGAAAATCATAGGCCCACCTGTCTTTAAGATTTGCCCTTTTTATCTTCAGGTACCTCATGCTCATTGGCTCAGCTACTCATCAAAGTGTGTTCTATCTTTTACAACCTTTCCACAATTTCTTCTGAGTTTGTACCAAGTGTTTATCGAATAGCATGGGACTTCTAGAATAAAAACGTGTGTGCATGTGCACACATGTATGTGTGTGTTGTACTTCTGACACAGAGGGAGTACATTTCCACATTTGTGGCAGTGAATGACACAGGAGCCAGCGAGCTGGTCTACCCACAACACTGAGGCCTGTGTTTCTCTCTTTCCCTGTCCTTGGGGTCTCTAGTACGGCCATGCAGTCAGAGACATTTACATGTTGTAGGTGAAGGCAGCTGAGATTCAGTGGAATAATGGAAGTGACATTAATAACATTAAATGTCATAACTCTTGACAACCTGATGCAAATGAGCACCTTCCTAAGCAAGCAAGGAAAAAAAGAGTCCCTGAATATGTCTTTCCTTTAAAGCACATTCCGTATTCAAAAAACTCTCCAGCCAAAATGGAAACCAGGCACCCAATTTTGGTGACTTTGCTACATTCCTCCAGGCACAAATTAGTCATTTTTTCTAGCTGTAATCATCTCAGTGTATAATAGAGGGCAGTTGTGATATTTAGTACTATGCAAATGTGTCTTTTATTTATGCCTTTCCATTGAGATTTCTCCTCCATTTTTCCTTAATCTTTTATTTTTCCTCCAGTGCTGATGTGATTGACAGGCAGAGGACACTTAACACCAACAGGCCTCGACTGTCTCTTTTCCTTTCCTCAGAAAGATAACAAAGGTGCTTTCAGACCTCAGTGAAGCAAGTCCTAGCATCCTTCCCTGTTGTCACAACAGATTTAGCAGACCCTTCTGATGTGGTTTCCAGCTTTCGCATCTCCCTTGCCTTGTCAGAGGGTTGCCATCATTTAGAAAGGTACACGGTATTTTGAAAGGATTAGAGAATAAAACACAACTCAATCCTTTATAAAAGAGAGGCAGAGAGAGCGGGAAAGGAGAGACGTGTCAGATGTTACAAAGCAATTGGACAAGAATGACTCGCACAAAGAGAACGAGCCAACTGATAGCATTTCTGTTCCTGGGAGGCAAAAGGAGAGAAAGGTGGCGTTTGACAAATATTTACTCCCGCAGAAGAGGCATCTGGAGTGAAAAACCCGTAAGTGGATTACGACTATGTTTAAAGTACACCAAATAAGGCAGAATCAGGAAGTCGGTGGACACTCTCATGGTGTCAATCTTTTCTTCCAACACTGGAGAGAGACAAGTATGATCACCTTTTGCACCAGCTTTATATTGAAAAAAAAAACCCGAAAAGTCAAAGTATCCCCATGAAAGCAAAGCTGAATGAGCTTGGCCAGGAGCCTGGTACAGAAGACTCTGCTCCCCTCTTCTGAATCCACAGAACCCCTGGAATATAGGGTGACTAAGCCTTCCTTTTAGAAGTGAGGGATCAGAAGCTCTGAGAGGCTTGGTGATTTATCTACCAGCACACGGACTGTTAATGTGCAAGGCCAAACCCAGTGTGTGTCTAAGTTCCCCACCTCTCGGTCCCGTACAACTTTTGTTAAATAGCGCTGTTGCTCAAGACTTCCAGCGCTTCCAAAAACACACAGAGCCCAGGCTCTGCCTCGCTGCTTTTGCTCTCAGCCCACCAGTACAGCAGAGATATGCTTTATTTCTTCTCAGAATCCTTCTATTCTGAGGAGGTCATGCACAAAAATCTCATGGACAGATAACACAATACAAGATATTCCCAAACACTCATAGACTTCATAAGCAGTCACACACTGACAACCTATACAACTGAGTTTCCCCAGAACAGGATTTATTTGGATCCATTTCCTAAACTAAACACAGGGTTGGAAAGTCGGGAAGAAAAAACAGAAAGGAATACCCCCTGATTAAGCATGGGGAAATATCAGTATCAAATATAAGTGCCAGTCTTACTCCAAACCAGGTGGAAGGCAGTATTTATCAAGTTACCTGAAGAATCCAAAGGTCTACAGATCCATCTGAACTTTATACACTTTAACTCCCAAGCTGTACCGGTCAAAGTTCTAGTTCACTCTTAGATAAATGGAAATATTTAATTTGTTTGTTCCAGACTCATTAGCTAGGTGTTGTGAATGTCTTATTTTAGAGGAAAAACTGCATGAGAGGAAAGATACCAAGGCAACATGGAATTGTTTCCATTTAAAAAGTCACCTGTAAGGGCTGATGTGGAGTGGGAAACCTCAGTATGAGCTCATTGTTAAGTTTATAGGCATGCACACGGATGGACAGATACAGAAACAATTAGAGGTGTGTGCACGTGTGTGTACAGGGCAGTGTGCACTGAGAAGGTGTGGAATCACTGACACCCCAGTAGTAACAAGTACACAGAGCACCCAGATTCTGTTTTCTAAATACAGTTATCCAATTAAAAAGGAATTGAGACTCCTTGAAACGACAGGTGATTCTAGGGCTAAGACAAGTAAAATACGAGCTGAGCCTGGAGTAAATAAGCACCCCTCCTCCAAAAATAAGTTGCATATTTGAAAGTCTCAGGAGCTAATGTTTCTCCAATGGACAAAGCTGAAACAAGTTGGACATCAAAATATATAACCACTGTATTGTGTTATAACCTCCAAAATAGTAGTAACATCCAAGAATCTAAACCGACACACATAACTGACTCAAGTAATAAGTAAATGAGAGGAAAAAAATATTTCTCAGAGGAAATTCCAAGTACTAAATACAGAAGAAATGACAAAAATAAAGAGTAAAAATTGTTGCAGGTGAGATTCACAACTGGACGTTAAAATTAAAAGGAGGGATTTTAAAGAGGAAAGAAAAATTTTATATTAACAAAATACCTCATATATTCTCATTGTATACTAATTGTTGTGGTTTTAACTCATCTCCACAAATGATCTATTTCTCCTTCTGGGAGGTAGAGCTTAGTTCTCCTCTTGAGTATTGGTTGAACTTAGTGACTTACTTAAACCTGTAGAACATGAAAAGGAAGAATAGTTACTTTCCAGTGGAGAGATCTGGAAGACTTCACCTTAATTAAGGAAAAGGATACATCACCTCCGAGACATTCTTCCCCCACATTCGTATGATTTGGCTAATCATGAGAAAACATCAGTGTATTAATTTGGTGGGACTGCTACAACAAATATCATAGTCTGAGTCATTTAAACAGGAGACATCGATGTTGATACAGTTCTGGAGACGACAGGTCTGAGAGCAAGGATTCGGCAAACCCGGCTTCTCCCGAGGCCGCTCTCCTTGGCCTTCTTTTCCCGAGTCCTCACATGTTCTTCCTTTGGTGTGTCTGTGCCCTGACCTCCTCTCCTTATAAGGACCCCAGTCATATTGGATTGGAATCCACTCTAACGACTTTATTTTACCTTAATTACCTCTTCAAAGGCCCAATGTCCTCATATAGTTATATTCTAAGGTGGCGAAAGTTAGAACTTCAACATACGAGTTTGGGAGGACACAATTCAGCCCATAACAATCAGAGAAACCCAGACAGAGGAAAATGTTACAAAATATCCAGCCAATACACTTCAAAAGTTTCAAAGTAATGAAATAATAGGAAAGACTAGGAACTTCAATAGATTGAAAGAACTAAGGAGACATGAGCATTTAAATGCAACATGGAGTCCTGGGTTGCATGCTGGAAACAAAAACCAGTATTGGTGGAAAAATGAAAAAAAAAAAAAAAACCTATATAAACTCTACAGTCAATTAATAGTATTAAGTCCATTTTAATGAATGAATGTTTTATAATTATACTATTGTCATATAAATTATTTATATTAAAGAAAGCTAAGTAAAAGGAACAAGGGGAACTATCTGATATCTTTGCAGTTCTTCTAAAAATCTACAATTATTTCCAAAGAGTAAATAAATGAAAGTTATTTCTATCTTCAAAAATACCTAACTTTACTGGAGAGAGGAAAAAATTACATAAAACAAAACATAAGAGAAAACAAATTCATATTTTAGATTTAAAAAAATCTTTTGCATATAAGGAATTGTTTTCCTCTAATAACTGTTAAGTCCTTCTACATTTTTGCTTTCTTCGTTTGAAAGTGAGTTTTTTATTCTTTTAATTCTTCTAGTCACTTATTTGATCACACGATTACCCTACAGTCCTCAAACATTTATTAAGCACCTGCTACATACTTTGCATACTGTAATTAGAAGATGCTCTAATCATCGAGGTACACGTGGAAAGGCATACCACCATCTGGATGGAATACACATGGGTGGTGAGAGAGACAATATAAAAAGTCATTACTACAATGTAACTAGAAATGTAGAGAAGTGAGAATAGGAGGTGTCCAGACCAAAAGGAGAAAATGCCGAACTCTGCCTGGAGAAAAATGGGGAAGAATTCCTAACAAAAGAAGCATAAGAATGAGGTCATAAAAGGTGCAGGGAAATGCACCAAACAAGTCAGTATGGAGGGAAAATTGTGCAAGTGAAAAAAAAAAAGACAAGAAGTTTATTAAATAATTGCCAGGAGCTGTAGACAATTTGGCATTATTTGTGAAGAAAAGTTTTGAGGGGAGGTCAGGGGAGAGATGAGGATGGATCTGAAGGTAGGCAGTGACAGGGGTGAGACCCTGAAGTGTCTCCAGACTTGAAAAGTACAGCTCTGCTTAAGCCTTGGGCAATTTTAAGATGGGGAGTAATGAGATTGCGTGTAGTGATGATTCTTCCGATAAGAGAGCATAAAAGATGAATGGGAAAGGTTTGGCCTAGGCAGAGGTGTCAAACTAATTTTCACCAGGGTCCACATCAGCCTACCAGTTGCCTTCAAAGGACAGAACGTAATTTTAGGACTGTATAAATGTAACTCCTCCTTAACAATTAAGGGAGAGCTCGGCACTGCCCGCAGGTAGAAACAAGGTGCTGGGCCAGATAAAACAAGGCGGAGGGTCAGATTTGACCTGTGGGCCTTGTGTTTGCCACCTGTGGCCTAGAGGAACAACAGGCAATTACAAGTTGATTGCAGTATTTAGATTAGGTACAATGATAACATTAAGAAGGGAGAAAACAAAATGTCGGGAGCTACTTAGCCTGTTAGGAATGATGAGTTACTTACCAATTAAATGTAGGGGCAAAGGAAGAGGCAGAATGCTAGGAATGGCTCCAGCCTTTTACCCTGTGATTGCTGCTGCTGCTGTGCTGATGTGTGTGCTCGTCTGTCAGGAGGAAGCATGTCTTCCGTGTTCATCCTACGCAGGTGCACAGGGCCCTGCACTCAGAAGGGTCCCGCACTTGGTTTAAGGCTCTGCCTTCACCGTCTTGAAATTCTCAGGTTTTTTTTTTAAGATTTTATTTATTTATTTATTTATTTATTTATTTATTTATTTATTTAGAGAGAGAGAGGGGAAGGGAGGGAGAAAGAGAGGGAGAGAAACAGCAATGTATGGTTGCCTGTCACATGGCCCTCACTGGGGACCTGGCCTGCAACCCAGGCATGTGCCCTGACTGGGAATCGAACCGGGACCCTTCAGTTATTTTTTTATGCACACAGTCCCACATTTTAATTTTTCCCTGAACCCGAAACATTATGTAGCTATTCTTGTTGTCAGATAATGTTTTGTATACTTCATACTTATTAACTTTTTCATAATCAAAATTGTACCTGGTCTATAGTCACTACAATTGACCCACTTTATAAGCAGAAAAATTAAGGTACAGAAACATTAAATAACTTGTCCAAGATCACACATTTGGCAAGTGGGATAGCTGGGATTCGAATCCAAACATGCCCCAAGCCAGTGCTATATTACTCTCCCTAACTGTTACTGAAGGAAGTGACTCATAAAGGAGAGGAAAGAAGAGATAGATGGGGCATATTCGGTTTTGAAATGGAACATGATGAAGAGGACAAGTTTCAAAGGCATTCTTTCTTTCTATTGTAGTGTCCTTGATTTCCTTTTGATTCTTTCTTGGAGTTTCTACTACTCTTTGTACTTTACCATCTGATTTCGCATTTTTTTTTCCATTAAGCTCTTAAGAGGTTAATCATAATTGATTTAAATTCCCTGACTGATAACTTCAAGATCTGTGTCATGCCTGAATCTGGTACTAATATGCGCTTTGACTTTAGACTACCTTTTCCTGCGTTTTATCATACCTTATAGTTTTTATTGAAAACTGATCATAGTATCTCTAGGAATAGGATTCAAGGTACACAGGCTTTAGTGTGATGTTTTATGCCAGGAGCTGGGCTGCATTCAGAGTTTCCATTTCCTCTGGTGCCCTTGCTTTGTTTTGTTTGTTTTGTTTTTCAAGAACTTCTTCCTAAACAGAGTCTGATTCTTGCACTTTTCACAGGTGGGACTCACTGAACCCTGTAAAGTTGAAGAAGCAGCCTAGCTGGTGTAGCTCAGTGGATTGAGTGCGGGCTGGGGACCAGAGGGTCTGGTTCGATTCCCAGTCAGGGCACATGCCTGGGTTGCAGGCCAGGTCCCCAGTGAGGGCCATGTGAGAGGCAACCACACATTGCTGTTTCTCTCCCTCTCTTTCTCCTTCCCCTCTCTCTAAAAATAAACAAATAAAATCTTTAAAAAAATGCATAAAAAATGAAGTTGGAGAAGCGTTGTCTAATTTTATAATGGAGTCTCAGTCTTTAGTGAGCCTGTGTCCCTGTGGTCTGGCCTTCACGCCTGTTCCTTAGCCCTTTTTTCTCCCCTGAGGGGAGACTGAAATGTTCTCGAGGACCAGAGGTAGTTAATTACCCTGCTGACTATGGCAGACGAGGTTCTGGGGCAGTCTGTTTTGCTGGAAAAAACCCCAAACATTCTAAGCACATTTCAAATGTGTTATGTTCCCTCCTCCACACTTGGGGGTTTCTCTCAGTTTTTCACCATGAGAACCCGGTGGGGTTCCTGGAGGCGAAACCCGCCGCAGTGTGGGGACCACCAAAGACTAGCTTCCCAGAGGTTTTGAACACTCGAGCTACTTTACAGTCAGCCTCCAACAATTCATCCAAATGACCACTGAAATATTCCTTCCCCTTCATGGCTCCAGCAGCTTACTTTCCGGGTGAGCCGATCTTGGATGTGACTCTCTCTTTATCTGTCTCTGCAGATCTGGGGGTAGCAATTTGCTGTGCCACCTCAAATCTTCCATGGAACTAAGGAAAGTCACTGACTATCAGTGGGTTTGGCTTTTTCTCATGAAAATGGGAATGTTAACTCCAAGTTCTTTACATGTGGGACGTGAACTCAAAGGAGGCATACCTTCAGGTTAATCCATGACAATCTGGAAGTGCTTTGTGGGGTTTCTGGAAGACATCTGGAAATGCTCTGCCTCACTCAGGAGTGAGGAAGCTGGTTCAGATAATTTAGGCAGCATCAAACATTTGCCTTCTTACTTACTCTTTTGGGATACGCAAATCCAGACCTGTGGAGTCAACGTGGACCTGAGGTCCTGATGACCCAGGCACTCCAGAGAGGGAGAGGCTGTGCCCAAGGTCAAGAGGGATCGGGTTTAGACCCAGGAGTAACTACTGTCAAAGCAAGAGAAAGCTTAGAGAAGGAGAACATTTTAAATACTACAGAGAAATTAAATGATTCAGGCTCAGAAAACCGTTCTTGGATTTGAATAAACCTTTTACATTCAAGTAGTGGTTTCATTTTATCAAAATATCCAATATGATAAATATGTTATTTTGACAAGTGTCTGAGGAATAATGACAAGAAAGTCTCCTAAGCTATAGAAAAGTGATGTTTAAAGCCTAACTCAACTTGGTAATAACTCATTTTACAATGCAAATCTGACCAGGCAGGAAAGGATAATTATGGAGCTATACATTGGAGACAGAGAGATACTCTAGTCTGTGGCAGGCATTTCAGGAGTAAATGCCAATACACTAACACAAAGCACATGCAAATATATACATATATAAAAATTGTTATGTCCAGAAATTATCCAGCCTTTTTTTTTTTTTTTTTGAAATAGACATTTATTGAAGAAGATGCCAGATACAAGAAACATTGGACATAGGACAATGATGCCTCAGTCCTCTTCAAAGTAGGCACCTGGGACCTCACACAGTTCTCCCAGTCGCCATCAGCTACCCTATTGTATTTTTCTGAATCTCATTGATGGTCTGAAATCTCTTCCCCTTCAAAGGTGATTTTAGTTTTGAGAAAAGCTAGAAGTCACAGGGCACCAAATCTGGGCTGTAGGGGGGCTGAGTCACCTGGGTGATCTGATGTTTCACCAAAACACTCTGCAAGAGACGAGACGTGATACATGAGTGGGCACTTTGTCATGATGAAGCTGTCAATCACCAGTTGCTCATAGCTGCAGCTTTCTGAATTACCCAAATAGTTTCTGTGGAAGAATGTTCAAGCTTAACGCAAAATTTTATTCAGATTTGTTGCTCATCTAGCTCAGTCATTTGGAATACAATGGCCACATGCTACTCAATGGCATTTACCGACCCCACTGACTAGTACAGTGAAGTCATCATTGTTCACTCATGTGCGTTCCAGTCCACCCTCCTTGGCTGCCAGGTTACACTGATGTTGCACAAACTGTTCTTGTTATATTAACAATGGTTGGACTTCTCCCCGACAGACCTTGTATATGTGTACATATATACATATATAATGTATATACATATATATTATACTTTTATGTATAGATGTACATATATACTTTTATCTATGTATACACACACACAGATATATATACACAAATTGTGTGTGAAATTGACAGAAATAAAGTTTCGGTTTGCAGAAGAATGTGGTTTGACATACATTCAGAGAAGACATGCAAAGACAAAATTGAATAAAAAAGATGGAGAGTAAATGAAGAATTTTCCTTAAAATCTGAATAAACAAAGACTGATTTCTCCTTTCTCCTCAGACATTTGCAGGAGTTGTGAGATAAAAATTGCTCCTCTCCTTGTCTCTCCCTTGATATTTCCATTTTAGGAATATTCGAAGGAAGATAAAGGACCTGCAAATCGATTATCTACCACAATTTGGATCCATTTGTGAACATTTTCCTGTCATGATATCTGCCTGGGTTTTTACCAGAAAATTCAAGCTATTATTAAACTGGAAGTAGCCAAGAATAAATGCTGAGTGGCTCATTGAACAAAAAAAGCAACCTAAGTGCTTCCAAAATTTTGAGATGTTAATGTGCCTGACATGGATTTAACATGGATTTAGAAGTTTCTCTCCTCTTAAATAAATGTGGAGACAGCACTATTAGTTATAAAATTAATGAACAGAGAACTCAGCACGCATGTTTGAAAGTACAGGCATGTATAAATATATTATCATCTCCTTTTTGTACTTTCAAACATGCATGTCCAGTACAACATACAAAAGCATTCTAGATTTATACATAATTAAATGGAAGAACTGAGCTAGAACATACATAGAAATGGTACAAGTTTATGGTGAAAGTATAGTTTATATTCTTCTCTTGGGTTTAAATAACTCAAATATGATCTTTTGGTGCTAGGACAAATAAGGACCATGCGTAATCACGTGGTGTAATAAGTAAGTCAGTATGAAATTACTATTTTCTGTTTATCCCCCAAATATTCATTCACAGCTCCAGTAAATGTTTGAAACTTCCACTCTTCCTGTTACAATGTTTAAAAAGATTAAAAATTATAAATCTTTTGCATATCCCATTGCAACCAACAAGACCTGAAATGTTACAAATCTGCCTGTTGTCTCAGGAAGTAGTGGCTTGTTCATAAAACTTTCATTCAGTTGAGGTTTGTCTGACCTTTACGGCAGAGTTCAGACTTTGTAATCTAGCTGAAGACATAGCTTGTCCACAGTCACTCAACAACTGGGAGGCGTATTTTCCCCCAGAGGCCCGAATGAGGAAAAATTCCCTCTTGTCTAGAGAGAGCCTTGTTCCAAATGGTGAAGAGAGGGCTGAATAATTTAATTTCAAATAAAATGGATTTTAAACAAATTTATGACTCATAATTTCAAAATGTAGTTTTGCCTCTAGTGGTCCAAATTATTTTATTATCAGTATGTTTGTAATTATGTTCTACTGTCCCTTTTTCTAGGGAAAGAAAACTACCTTGAATGTGGCTCTGAGTAAATTATGTGATTATCCCTTCAAGCCATCTGGAAGAAAGGTTGTGTGTATCACAGAAGATCACAGTGGAGAGAGCAAATGTTACCTAAGCAACTAGGCTTTACAAGATGGAGGATTTAGTGCCAAGATAGCTAGCCTGGGGACATGGCGAGGGAGCTATTAAAATCAGCTCAAGGGTAGCAGGAGGATTCTAAAGAGGGTGCATTGTCCAAAAGGAGGGCTGAAGGCAGGTGGGTTTACATTGTGCCTGGTGGCAGCAATTACTGAATGGCAGCCTAGAGCGAGCCAGGGGCATCCATCAAAGCCACAGCCATTCACTTCCTGAAACAAGTTGTAATGTCTGTTTATCATAGACTTTAATTCCCCAATGAAGGAAACAAAGGCAAGTATCAAAATAGAGCAAAATTTTTTTGACACTAGGAAGTGAAGCAAGGGACTAACCTCTTCTCAATCCCATCTTTGTTAAAATAAACTCTCGCCTTAGCAGCTTATTCCAGATGTCAGTCAAGCCTACACATTAGCACCAGTGTGCTGTGACTAAATCTACAAAAGAAACAGTAGGGCAGAAACGAAGCAGTGATTCCAGGTGACTTTCCCAGTAAAATCGAAAGGGACACATTTGGAAAAGTGTAATCAATCTGCAGGGTTGGATGCCATTTTGTTTGGTTTGTTTGTTTGTTTGTTTTAATTAGTAGACACTATGATATCAGCATGTGTGAGGGAATGAATGCTGGTTTTATCTGAAAGCTTATAGCTATTTAGAAAAGAGTACCAGATACACTTCATTTTTCTAAATTAAATTTATCAAGGTAACACTGGTTAATCACACTATATAAACTTCAGGTATAAAACATTATAGTTCAATATCAGTATAATTTACTTCATTTTTACTACCGAGTCTGTCTACTTTCCTTCAGTAATCATGTGTTTGAACTACTTTACTCAACTCACTCTTCCTCCTTCCACCTTCCCCACTGGTAACCAGCATTCTATTGTCTGTATCTATGAGTGTATTTGTGTTTTTTTTTAATTTTTTTGGGGGGGGTTTGTTTCATATTTGACAGATAAGTGAAATCATAAAAATTTGTCCTTTTCTGTCTGACATTTTACTTGGCATAATATCCTCAACATTTATACATATTGTAACAGAAGACAATATTTCCTCCTTTTTATGGCCGAGTAGTATTTTATTATATGTATATAATAAATCTTTTTTATCCATTCATCTATTACAGACACTTAGTTTGTTTCCATATCTTGACTATTGGGAGTTATTGATGAAAACATGCATAACTGGATGGGGAAAAATTTTAAAAAAACAACCTGCTGATGAAACAGCTTGACTAAATAAAGATGAAATACTAGCCACATGCTATGAATTCTCTCTTTCCAAATATAAGCTAAAAGCTCCCCCAGTAAGATCTGTGACTTAGGCATGCAGGATGCAACTATTGATTTCATGCAAGCTTACTTAACTCCACACATCTCCAGGACAGAGAGCTTGGTTCTTGATGACATGCGACAAGATCAGGGGTCAGCCTTCAGAAGTGTTTAAACAAGATCTTCTCAGTGTTAAAGGTTTTGTTTTTGTTTTTTTTGTTGTTTTTTTTCTCTCAATGAAACTAAGGTAACAGCAGAACCAAGAACTGTAGAGCAGTTAGTTGCTCTTGACAATGATCTTGCTACTGAGTGCATCTGATATGATAACATTAACAGAGAAAGCTGAGCTTGTCATTTCCATTTTTTTTTTTTTTTGGAAGGTAGAAAAGTTATCAGTCTTTGCCCCAGTATTTCTACTTGGCCATAACTTTGTGTTAGAATCCTGTCATATAAGTATAATTAACAGATAGAAAGGGTATTTGAGATGGATCTGTCAAAAGATATGGGTCTTCAATCAAACTGTTTAGCAAATATTTTATCATGTTTGGGTAAAATTCTCATTTTGAAGGAGTTTAAATCTTGTAGGGTAGATTTTCTTTGGTAGAAAAATTTTAATTGGTGTGAAAATAGTCTTTGCTCATGCTATTTTTTCTAAATAATTGGAGAGTGCCCAAGGACCATCATTAAATATTAAAGGGTGAGGGGAACCATATGGTCACCTCTGAGGGATTTCAAGATCTTGATGGCACTCCATCTGCACTAGTAACGATTTAGTCATTACATCAAGGACATGGAGAGATTCAGAAGTGGACTTATGTGGCAGAACGCTCATGTCTGGTGTGGCAAAATGCCATGCACACTATGTTCCAATCGCTTTCTCTCAGCTGAGTGCCCTTGGGCCTAGCTAAACTTGTTAGACATATTGTTACTGGAGGTCGGGAATTCACCCAGTACTGCATGTTTTGTTTTGCTTTTGAAAAGAGATTCTCTATTTGCAAAATGATGTAATCTGATTTGCAAAGCAGACATTAAGAAAGTGTTTGCTCTTGAAAGGCATGGGACATCCTGTTCCAACATCATTCAGTGGTTACACAAAGCTCTCTTTTGGATATTGAGATGGAAAGGTGTTCATGGCTTACCTGTATTTTATTATTGCTGCTAAACTAAACTCAGGACTCATTAAATCATGCTGTTGAAATGCACCTAAACTTCACATCTTTAGTCAAGTGAGTCTTGTGAGTAGTGGTAATGATAATAATTACACTTACTTCTTAGAAATTTCAATTTTGTGTATGCTTATCTCCTTAGATATATATTTCTCTGATCACCCATCTATTTTACTCCTGAGTATGATACTGAATAATGCAGTATTCTGACTTTGTAATTAAGTGTCATGGCTCGGAAGAGTAGCAACTCACCTAACATCACAGATCTGGCAAGTGGCACATCACAAATCAAAACCCACAAATATCCAAACCCAAATTTGAGTTTTTTAATTGCATCATTGGAGATGTAATGAAGCATGAGTAGAAATACATACATTTTTAAATTTTTACTTAGGCTTTTTTAAGGCATGCCATTATGATAATTAATGAGAGACTTTATAGGTGTCAACACCTAAACAATTTATTCTTAGATTTAACATGTAAAGATGTCCTGATAATGACTAGAAGGGAGAATGAGCATCTACATCAACCTGCTTTAATTACTATGAATTATTAGCTTCCAATTACTCTGATTCTTTTATGTTTTTGATTATAAGTATAAATTTATAAATTTTATACTTATTATAAAAATTATAAACTTTATAAATTTGATTAAATTTGTATATATTGGAATTCCTCAAAGTAAAAAAGACATTACATTAGGTAGTAATTTTCAAAAATGCTGAAGTTTTCAATCATTGATAAGCAAGCTCTATTAATATTGCCTTGAACTTGAAAAGGGCCACTCAGCTTTTAGAATGGTAACTGTAGGAGTGTAGACTTGACAGGGTCCCTGGAAATGAAATAGTTGACCACGGCTCACTAGTCAGCACAGAGTGAAAGCTAGAGCCTATGTTTCCAGACTCTTAGTGGGCACCTTTCTGCTCTGCTTCATCCCGGCATCCTGAGAATGACAGTAAATCTTTTTTTCCATTTTCTCTTGAAAAAGGCATTAAGGTAAACAAACAATTGGTTACATGACATCAAAATATTTCTCTTAGTTTAAAATATTTTTGTATACTTAAATCAGTTTACCCAGGAATTACATATATATTTTTGTTTATAAATAATCTCATAATATTAAAAATACATGAATAATAAGTGCACTCACTTTGAAAATGAAAAAAGAAAGAATGATTTTAAGGGAAGCCCAAAATGTGGTGGATGTGAATCCAAACAGGCCTGGAGGAAGCGCCAGGTGCTATATGAACATTGCCTACTTTTTTTTGTTATAATCGATCATACATTTTTAAAAGCCTATATTTGTACATAATATAAAATGGTAAAAGTAAGTTAATCAGTGTAGTTTGACTATATTTATTCAACAGAATTTGGTTATTTATGGTACTAGAAAAATAGTTACTAAAATGCAACACAATGTAATAGGAGGTCTGTCCAGAAAAAGTCCAGCCATTGTTAGTATAATGAGAGTGGTTTGTGAGACATCGATGTAACCTGGCAGTGAAGGAGAGTGGACTGGAATACGTATGTGTGAACCATGATGACTTCACTGTACTAGTCAGTGGGGGCGGTAGACAGCATTGAGTGAGCATGTGTACTATGTGGCCTTCATATTCAAAATGAGTGAGTGCAGCAACGAATCTGCATCAAATTTTTCATTAAGCTTGAACATTCTTCTATGGAAACTATTCAGATGATTCAGAAGGCTGCAGCTCTGAGCAGCTGGTGATGGGCAGCTTCATCACAACAACACACCTGCTCATGCATCATGTTTCATGCAGAGTGTTTTTGGCAAAACATCAAATCACCCAGGTGACTCAGGCCCCCTACAGCCCAGATTTGGTGCCCTGAGACTTCTGGCTTTTCTCAAAACTAAAATCACCTTTGAAAAGGAAGATATTCCAGACTGTTGACGAGATTCAGGAAAATACAATGGGGCAGCTGATGGCCATTGGGAGAACTGTGTGAGGTTCCAAAGTGCCTACTTTGAAGGCGACTGAGGCATCACTGTCCTTTGTACAACATTTCTTGTATCTTGTATCTTCTTCAATATATGTCTATATTTTTCATATTACATGGCTGAATACCTACTGGTCAGACCTCATATGTCACCAAAGTTTACACAAAATTTGAATGCATGAAAGCGCATTTTTCAGAGTTTCTTTGTGGATTCAACTAATTTTTGTTTTGTTTTTTTTGCTTTTTGTTAAAACAAAGTAACGATTCTATTAGAGGCAGTGAAGTAATTATAACTCAGCAGAGAGCTGACAATAGCCAATGAATCCTGAAATTACAATTTCCTTCAGACTCAGGTAAGGGTTACACACTTTAGTGGTCCCTGCCCTCATCTGGCGGAGCCCCGACTCACAAGACAAGAGTACCTCGGAGTTAAAGGAATGTATCTAGGCAGGGAAAATGCCCTTTTCTAGAGCCCTATACTATGGGCTTCCCTTCATTTCATTTCTCAACTGTTTCATCAGTGTTATGTAATTTGTTGGTGTAAGCTGTGTATAGTATTCCATTATAATCTTTTTTTTTTATTTCTATAAGGTCTGTAGTGATATCTCCTCTTTCACTCTTGATTTGTATTCTGGATTTTTTTTTTTTGGTTAGTCTACTTAATATTTGTCTACTTTCATGATCTTTTTAAAGAACTAACTTTTGGTTTTATTGACTTTTTAAATCATTTTTATATTCTCTATTTCATTTATTTCAGATTTCATATTAATTATGCCCTTATTTATGCTAGCTTTGGGTTTAATTTGTTTTTCTTTTTTTAGATTCTTAAGGTAGAAGTGTGGGTTATTTATTTGATATCTTTCTAATTTTAAATATTCACATTTATATCTATAGGTCTTCCTCTGGCCACTGTTGTAGCTGTATTCCAAAAAGTTTAGTGTGTTTTGCTTTTTTCATCCCTCTGAAAGGATATTTTTAAAAATTAGAATCTTTTGCCC
The DNA here is from genome assembly GCA_004026765.1 of Micronycteris hirsuta. NCBI lineage: Eukaryota > Metazoa > Chordata > Mammalia > Chiroptera > Phyllostomidae > Micronycteris > Micronycteris hirsuta. Next base: position 13,898 of record PVJI01006517.1, on the reverse strand, counting down.
GGCTGGTGCAGTTCAGTGGATTGAACGCGGACTGGGAACTATAAGGTCCCAGTTCGATTCCCAGTCAGGGCACATGCCTGGGTTGCGGGCCAGGTCCCCAGTGAGGGCCATGTGAGATGCAACCACACATTTCTCTTTCTCCCTCCCTCCTCCTCTCTCTAAAGATAAATAAATAAAATCTTTAAAAAAATTAGAATCTTGTATTTTTAGACATTTTTAGAAATATAAATTTCTTTAGATTTCACTAAGTAGAAAACATATTTGTCATTAATGTTGTGAGCAAGTTGCTCATCAGTTTGTTACTTAACATCTAATATTTTACAAACTAATCTCCAAATTTAAGGAATTACAATACAGATTGTTTCACTACTCAAGTCTTGTTTTGCCAATTTCTTGAGGAACTCTCTGTTTCACAGTGCATGCATATTTATTATGTTCTTATTGAATGTGCATGTAGTCATATCTTTGTGTTATCATTTTAAAAACAGTCCTTTACATTCAGGGAAGTTCTAAGACTTCTGGGAAATCTGGAAAGAACTCCTGAGAGAGAACTGGAGAGTTCACTTTCTCACGATAAAGGTTAATCCACACAATGTTTGTTCTGAAGAAACTGCACCAGCTATGCCTTTTTGTTTCTGATTAAATACAGCTTTATAAACTGTAGAGATGCAGGTGATGATCCTACTACACATTCATCTTTAAAATGTCCTAATTGCCTTTGTGTACTACATGATTTTTTCTGTTATACTGAAAACACAATAAAGAATGAGGCGAATTCCAGCTTTCATCTCCAGGAAGGCCCAGCCAGCTCTTTGACAAAGGAAAGTTTGTGCAGTGACAACTTCTGCAGAGATTATGTCAGCACTGAAGGGGGACTTTCAGAGAAGGTCACAAATGTGAGTGCATTACCAAGGAGATAAAGGGAATTCATGGCACAAAACGCATACATTAGAAAAAAGAAAATGTCTCAAATCAATAACCCAACCTCTTACCTTAGAGAAAACTAGAAAAAGAATTAGCTAAACTCAAGGCAACCAAAGAAAATACATAATAAAGTTACAGTAAAAATATATGAAGTAGAGATTAGAAAAGCAGTAGAGAAAAAATCAACAAAACTATAGTATGTTCTTTGAATGGTTGGTTTCATGGAGCTACCAGCTGCCCATTGATTGCTTTCCTTCAAAATATCCTATTGTTTCAACAACATTCTTAGGCATGGAGTTCTCTCTACTCCATTGCAAATAGCCAGTCTCTTCAAGTAGACCCATAGAGCTAGTGCTTCTGAGGCCTGCCTTTCCTACCAGCAGAACCTCTGCTCCACTGTAACAGAGACGCTGGGGGGATGGTACTCCCTCGTCTTTTCCATGGTCTCTCCTGGTGTGGGACTTCACTATATGAGCAAGCCATTAAAATCTGTGTATTGGTTTTTGTTCTTCTGGGATAAGTGCCCAAAAGTGCAATTATGGGGTCTTGTAATAATTTCACGTGTAGTATTTTTAAGAAAGTGCCAAGCTGTTTCCCAAAGTAGCTGTGCCATTTCTCATCCCCACCAACAATGTAGGTTGCCACTTTTTTTTAAACAAAATTTTACTTATTCTGATAATGATACAAGATACCCATTCTGTCTTCCCTGGAGTGACAGACTATCGCTATTACTTTTTGTATGCAATTAAACTCAATACCATTTATTAAGCAACTACATGCTACCATAATGAAAGAGTAAAATTATAAGGAGAATGTATTTATTAAACAAATACTGATCGGGTTTCTCCTTTGAACCTGGCATTGCCCTGCTCTGGGGGGCACAGAAATAAACAGAACAGGTGCAATGCTGCCCTTACCTGCATGTCTTGGCTGGGAGGGGAGACAAGGACCCTGGGCAGGAAGTTAGAACACCAGCTGGGTTAGGATAGCCCAGGGTGATTTTAAGAGGAGCACTTTTTTTCCAAGTCACACCTTTTATGGATCTGAAGGAAGGTGTCATCTAAACTGTGACCTGAAAACTAAGTCATAGTCACTGAAAAAAGACTGTTTATTTTTTAAGATTTTATTTATTTAATTTTTTAGAGAGAGGGGAAAGGAGGGAGACAGAGAGGTAGAGAAACAGCAGTGTATGGTTGCCTCTCACATGGCCCTCACTGGGGACCTGGCCTGCAACCCAGGCATGTGCCCTGACTGGGAATTGAACCAGGACCCTCTTGTTCCCAGCCCACGCTCAATCCATTGAGCTATACCAGCCAGGGCAAGACTGGGTTTTGAATGAGAAGAAAAACTGATTCCTACAGGGAGAAGTGAGGATTCTGAAGTCCTCGAATGAGAGAAGAATTACTAGTAAAGTTTAGCTTACTGATTTTTGTCATTTTAGCATCAAAATTATAACCTCAAAAAAGAAAGCACCCAAAACTTAAATATCCAGAATATACCATATAATGTGACATTTTGTCATAAAGCATCTTTTAGAAGGCAGAAATATGTAGAAATTGAAAAGAGATATCTTTCCCATTGAATAATATTTTGATTATTTTATGAATTAAAATAAAGAAGTAACTTTGTAGATATTAGAAAATAAAATTCATGTTCTGAATGGTCTTAACTGTATAGATTAAAATGTACATTTTTAAACCTAATATTTTAATATAAGTGTATTTTATATATTTTGCATGCATTTATGAAACATGAGATTCCTCTGGAAATATTCTTATTTCATGATATTTAAAGTTTTAGATTTTCAAGATGACTAGGTATTGGTTGAATTCAACATGATCTAACTATCATTTTATATCAAGTTTAATATAAAAATTGTGGAGGGAAACTTTGCCTACATCTTTTTTTATTTTAAACAAAACCAAAACAATAAAATCATCCTTGAGATTCTGAATGTGGTGACAGCCATGTATTTCTTCAAAAACAAAGCAGGGAATGTGCTTCAAACAAATACACTTAATATTCCGAGTTGTTGTTAGAAATAGCACACGTGTCAAAAATTTGGCAACGAGTGAGACAATAAATGTCAACGTATTTTTATTATTTTTCTCTATCTGTATTTAAATTTTTAATCTCAAGTCTAAAACTGTTCTGCAATCAATTAACTCTGAATGAATTTATATCACTCCCAACTACAACGTGAGTTCAGAAAAACCATTGACAGCCAATAGTGTCTGCACTGATACATGCCCCGTCTTGGTCTTCCTTAGTACACTCCATGGAAATGATAGGTTCCCTGGTTCTCTGGAATAACTGGGAGCAAAAATATTCAGAAGTGAAAGCGGGATGTTTGCCCCTGGCCCAGCATAGCCAGGGACATTTCATATCCTAGTGCCCCTCCTTCCAGTTCGGAAGCTCTTCTCAAGTCCTACCTGCATGGTACCAAATGCACACCGTGCTTAGTCATGAGATTCTTTCTACATATGTGTAATATCTCACAACACCAGTCCAAGCAATGGGGAGAGATGGGTATCACTAGAAAGGTTGACTAGAAATATAAAATGTTCTGCACAGTCATTAAAGGGCTGATTAAAATCCTCCTTTTAAACTGACTATCTCATCCCACCTGGAAACCCTGTGTTTCTTTTCTTAGCATCTCTGGTAGGTGCATTCTCATCTTTTTACCCAGTCTTTTCCTTGGAATATGTCATCTCATTTGGTTCCTAACCTCTGTTACTAACCACATCAAGCCACGAATTAATGTCCAACACTGTATTAATGATGAGAGGCCACCACTGTGGGAAGAAGAAACAAGTATTGTTGTGGCAAATTTGTCAGGATCATTTGCTTTTTTGTCCCAGGAGATGAAGAGAGTTTTTTGGTAATATCCCGTGACTGGGAAATTAGAGGTTATGTAGGCAGATTATATTTTGATAGAAACAACAAAAACCGACTCTGATAAGCTTAAAAAAGCAGGATATCCATATTTAAAAAAAAAACTAGCATATATTATGGAATTCAAGGAAAGCTGAACCACCAAGATATCGGGTGGGTAGAAAACAGACAATTCTAATGATACTAGGAAACTTCTTGGCTGACCAGTGCATTTAACATCATTTGGCTACAACAAATATCAGTCTCTTTTTGTTCTCAATTGACAAACAGAAATTCCTAGAGACTATAATTCGTTGAGAATAAATGTCCATCTTAATCCAGAAGCATAAAGCTAGTTAGAAACATGATCCTGGGAATAAATCCTTCTAAATAGGAAGCAATTTATAAACAAGTGGGCAATGTTGTGAGCTGGGAAGTCCACTAAATAGGTCCCACCTCCTCTTCCTATTACAGAAGTGGCTAAGGGGTGCAAAACTAAAATTTGTTCTGTATATACCTGCTTGTCCTCAGAAAAGGGTGAATCGTGTTTACTGTACAGAGACTGGTACAGGCTGAATTGTAACCCTCCCCTTTTTTATGTTGATATCCTAAACCCCAATGCCTATGAATGGGATCTTATTTGGAGATTGGGTCTTTACAGAGATAATCAAGTTAAGAGGAGGTTATTGGGGTGGGCCTTAATTCAGTATTACTGATGTCTATAAAACAGGGAAATTTGGTCACAGACACCAACACGCACAGGAAGATCCCGTGAAGACACAGGAAGAAGATGGCCATCTACAGGTCAAAGAGATTGGTGTCAGAAAGAAACCACCCTGCTGAGACCTTGATCTCAGACTTCTGGCTGTTAGAACCGTGGGGAAATAAATTTCTGTCTTTTAAACTGTTTGATTTGTGCTACATTGTTATGGCAGCCCTCGCAAACTACTACAGACACCCATGGGCGATGCTGAACTCTCAATTCAGGATAGTCTGTGGCTGAACGCATTTGGGCCCTTTTCCTCTGGGATGGAAATAGTGTCCCTGAGGTCACCGCAAGAATGAAAACATCTCCTGAATTTTCAGCTAATAGATGTTTTGCTAAGTGCAAGGTCATAGTTATTAATTAGTTAAACATTTACACAGCAATCACATTTTCCAAGTGGACTACTTATGTCATAGAACAGCAACATTAATAGGTTTGTAAATATTAACTTCGAATCTGGGGCAAGTAAGTCTGCTCCCAGCAATAGCATTTCCGATTTAAATGAGGATATACACTATTACCCTTCAGCTAGAACTCAAAGGATTTGACCAGTGATCATCGCATGTTTGTGTCCTTGAATGTTCCCCATATGTCATGATGTCTTCCTGGGAACTTGCCTTTCTTTCTCTATAGTGAAGTGCACTGGCTTGATTTCTAGCAATATCTTTAAGTAGGTCATTAAGAAAAACATTCATAGGAAGCAGAGGTCAATTCTGGGCCTTTTCCCTTCGTTAAATTAGAAAGAGAAACAGTTCTGAAATTTATCTACTGTGATGTGACATTTGCTTTTAAGATATTCGGTACACTTTTCAAAATTACAGTTACCAACAAAAACATAATATATTATGTTCTGAGTATACTTGACATTTTAGAATTACACACTGGCTACTTAATTTTGTTTATTCTATGTTTTGAAGTAAAACAATACATTAAAACAGTTTTTGTTGTGGTTGTTTCTCTCAAGATAATGCATAAGGGAGGTTAAAATTTCCAGACCCCACACATCTGGGAAGGTTTTATGCAGCTTTGGTTTTTGTGACCTGAGGTATTATGCCCCTCTGAAGTTATTGTTGAAATTCTTGTTATGAATACTCCTTCACGTATTCCTTGTTTCATAGTGATTAATACACATCTCTGATTCTAATCTGTAGCTGTTTCTAAACAGTCAGGGTTACCATCAGGAAATCTGTATACTCACCGAGGCCCCACTGATGGGCCCATCGGATTGTTTCACCCCACATTTCTCTATCTGGCTTTGGAGAGGAATGTTATTGAGAGGGATTTGGAAATTATGCAATATTTATTTATTCAACTAATTCTTTGGCAAACTTACATTCAATTAATAAATTCTACGAGCTAAGTTAATAGTTACAAAAGGAATTGGCTTTAGAGAGTTTATAGAAATAGAGTAGGAGCAACTTGGCTGGGGAGCCTGGAATTCGTATTTCTAACAAAGCCTCTGCTGTCCACAGAAGTTGAACTCATGCGACAGTAAGTAGGACTTCTTAGTGTGGTCCTTAGCATCAATAATTTATAGCACATACAAGCAAAGAGCAGGCATGCAGTAAGTGATGCAGTCCAAGTGCATTTAAGGCAAAGTGAGCAGCCCTGGCCAGTGTGGCTCAGTTGGTTGGAGCGTAGACCCTGACAGAAAGGTTGCAGTTTCAATTTCCAGTCAGAGCACATACCTAAGTTGTGAGTTCCATACCTAGGCCGTGACCCCAATTCCAGATGCACACAATCCCCTGTCTGGGCACTTATGGGAGGCAACCAATGAAGCTTCTCTTTCGCATCAATGTTTCTCTTTCTCCCTTCCCCTCTCTCTGGAAGCAATAAAAAAAGGGTCCTCAGGTGAGCATAAAAACAAAAAGTCGCACCAGTTATTTTTATGAAGCATGTTAGGATAAGAATGGATAAGGAAGCCCTGGCTGGTGTAGCTCAGTGGATTGAGTGTGGGCTGGGTAACAGAGGGTCCTGGTTCGATTCCCAGTCAGGGCACATGCCTGGGTTGCAGGCCGGGTCCCCAGTGAGGACCATGTGAGAGGCAACCATACATTGCTATTTCTCTCCCTCTCTGTCTCCCTTCCTTCCCTTCTCTCTAAAATTAAATAAATAAAATCCTGTGTAATATTTTATAACATCTTCATAAGAGTACTAAATAAGCCATCTTTCTACAAATTATCTATGTATCTATTTTGTGGTCACCTCTGCTTAAAATGTGGGTTAGATGTCGAGATGGATACTTTTATACATATAATAAGTGGATTCCATTTTATTATTGACATAACAAGGTTTCTATGGAGAAGGGGCAGGATAGGCTCTCAAGCTAGTCCGAAAATGGCTTGAGAGAGCCAGGTGGAGAAACTGGGGTGGTTTTAGTCACAGTTAGAGTCGAGCCAGATGGAGGGCTCCTGCCTGAGAGCTTGGCTTGTTCATGTGGTTTGAACTGCTTACTCATACAAACGGAGAGAGCACCTGAGCATCTTCATCGACTTCACCAGAAGCAAGAGGAAAGAGAGAAGGGGGACGGTGGAAGACTGCCAGCAGTCCAACATCTAAAATGGAGACAGACTCTCCATTACATTCCGTTAGTGGTGCTCAAGTGAGTCATACTTTTTTTGTGAGTCCACAAATTTGTGAAGTCCACATACTTTTTTTGTGAGTCCACAAATTTTTGAGAGTCTTGTCCCGTTTCCTGAGTTAACTAAAAATATCCCACAGTTATTAAAATCCACTTGGAATTCTGTGTTTCTAAACACCTCTACGATCTGGACTCGATGTTACCAATAGAAAACCAAAGACTTGAAAAGCTGGTCCTTGCAGCATCAGACCCAGTTTCCGGCACGATCATCAGGAAGCCACGATGGAGAAAATAAGTCTGTGTTCTTAGAGAAACATTAAGACTGAGAAAGAAACTGAGTTAATTTAAAAACGTTTAGTTAAAACAGATCAACTTTAAATATCTTGACCTTTGTTTTGTCAAAATAGTTACATATAACTAATTGGAGGAAGATAATGGCTACATTCTAAAATGTGATAACAGTGGGTTCAATGCTAATGGGGAGAGGCAGACTAGAAGATAGTCAGAGTTTTCACCTTTCCAGAAACAGTGCCATAAGAGAAAACACCCAAATAAAATTAACTCAGGTGAATAATCATAGCAATATAAACAGCAGAGCAGACTTATATTATAAGCAAGACCAACACAGCCCAACAGCTAATTGAACTTCCAAATAGCAGTAGTAATACATTTTTACAATAAAGTTCACAATTGGAAGGTAGATGGATCTCTAAAAAATTAAATAAAACCCCTAACTCTTCCTAGAATTCCATGACTTATGGTGATATTCAGAGCAGAAACATATAAATTTGAAGGCATACTATAGAAATAGGAGAAAGACATGTTGGAAAATAATGTAAGTGTTAATTAGATATGGTTCACCTTTTTTTTAATAAAAACATTCAATCATGAAACTGATATTTTACTTGTGGAAAATGAACAGTATATGGTGGACTCAAATTTACAACCTGTGGGCTCCAAAATATCCCTCTGACTGTTTTCAGAGAATGTAATGGAAAAGGGTTAGAAGAGTGATAATTAAGACAGACACTAATTGGATTTTAAATTTTAGTGTCTCAGTGGTATAGTAAATGAAAATGATCAAATTAGCTTGCAAGTATTTTCATTTAATTATGTAACCACAAACGGTCTCCACAAAGTTCAGCCTGAGTAAAACAGTTGTGTGATTTCCAAACACAAAACATCCACCACTGGCTTTGTGACAGTGGAGGCACTGTTTGTTCAACTCCTCGCTCAGAAAGTTCCACTTCTACATATTAGATATGTTGATCAAATGATACCATGTTTCAAGGTCTGAGCCTAATTCCAAACCATGGAGTAAACCCAAACAAGCCACGGGTGAGGAAGAAACTATGTGGGCCGACACCGAGTCTTCTATTTTTAGTTAAATATTAAACTGCTATTTTCCCAGATACTTTCTCAATAAACCCACTCTAATTGGGGTAAGACTGTTGCCAAACAAAAGCAAACAAATTGTATGAAAGTATTCTCTACTATCCCTTTACTTCTAATTTCCAACAGTATGGATTTAAGTGCTGATTGATTTATTAGATCTTCGTGCAAGACACAGAAAATCAATGCAAGAAAAATAAATGCAGAATATAAGTGGCCACAAAAGAGCTTATGTGTGTTTAAAACTACTATAGAGGGGAGTTTGCATATGATTTTATCTCAAAAGTAAAATGCTGTTTTGTTCCAAGCTTCTATAAACTTTGTCTTTATCACATTACTTAATGAAAGAGAAGAAAGTAAAACAGTAAAATTTATTTTAACAAAGAAAACTCTTCAAAGGGTAAAAACTATTTAATCTGGTTCATTTGAAAATGTCAAACAGCTATTTAATTTTTAAGATAACCATTTCAGTTTGAGATAAATATAGATTCATATGCATTTGGAAGAAATAATGCAGAGAAACTTTATGTACTCTTTACCTAGTTTCTTCCTATGGTAGTGTCTGCAAAATTATAGTAAATGTCACAACCAGAATATTGACATTAATAGCCAAAATACAGAATACATCAATCATCATGATAATCACGTGTCTTTTTATAGCCAATCTCTTCCTTCCCAGTCCCCACATCTTCCTTAACCATTAACAACAACTACCCCGTTCCCTTTGTCTATACTTTTCCTAGTTCAAGAACATGAGTAAATGGAATCGTACAGTATATAACCTTTGGGAACTATCATTTTTCAGTGAGCAGAATTCTCTGGAGATTCAGACAGGTTGCTGCGCATGTCCCCGCAGGTAAAGGGCCATCTCTCCTACTGTTTTCAAGATTTCTTTTTTGCTTTTCGTTTTCATGTGTTTAATTATAATATGTCTTGGCATAAATTATTTTAGGTTTATCATATTTGTAGTTCATGTGGCTTCTTAAATCTGTGGGTTTGTGTCTCTTCCCAAATGTGGGAAATTTTAGGGTTTTTTTTCTTCAAGAGGTCTCTGATGACACAAATGTCATATCCTTTGTCACAGTCCTACTGTTTCCTAAGGCGCTATTCTAATTTTCCAGGGTTTTTCCTCTCTGTTGTTTAGTTTGGGTATGATGAGTCAGTGACGCAATTGCAGACCTTGAAGAAATTTTATCTCATATTGGGATTTTGAACCTGGTCTTTGGAGAGAAAACTCATCCTCTAAAATTCAAAGTAAATTCTGTGTGTGGTGTGTTTGTTTTCTGCGGAATTGTCCATAAAGCTTACTTCATTCTAATAAAGGTCCCCACCACTCTCATGCCTGAGTATCAAGTTACTTTCAGAACTGACGATGCCCTCCGATCTTTATTCCTTCACGGCACCCCCGTTGTCCCTTTCCTTGTCCATCACTCCGTGCCCATGGAGAATGACTTTCTGAGAAAGCACAGGACATGTAAGCTGTGCCGTGACTTCAAGCCAGACAACTGGGATGAGTGTCGCTAATTGTGAGTGAGATCCACACTTAAGGACAAAGAACCCCCAACCTTGGAGAGAGAACGCGTTGTGATTGTCGAGGGTGGTCTGGAGGTGAGGTTGAATGGATAACAGACACTAGACATGAAATCCCCTCAGATGAGGCCAAGCTCACATCTTCTGAATCACTTCCACAATGCGGCCCAAGCCTCCCTGAAGTCCATTTTATTCCCTGAATGTATCACCCTCTTTCTTCCCACCACTGCACAAGTGACTCCATGATCTCTCACTCCCATGTGCATGTGCAGTGGGCATGTGAAAATCACAGAACAATTCTCTAGGAAAGCCTAATGCCAATAAATAAACACAAAGCAGAGATAACTTTCAAGAGAAATGTAATTAACCAAGACTGAATAAATTACAAATAGAAAATCCAGATAAAACAATAACCCAATTACTGTTTATGCATTTTCTATTGCCACTTAAATAAATCAACACAAGCTTGGTAGCTTAAAACAACACCATTTTAACCTGCCACATTTCTGGAGACCAGAAGTCTGAAATCGGTTCACAGACACTCATCTTCTCTCCATGTTCTCACAGGGCAGGAGGGGAAGAAGCGAGGGGGCTCTTTGGGGTCCCTTTCCTAAGGCTGCTGATTCCATCTTGGGGGCTTCACCATCAGAATTTAATCACCTTTCAAAGATCCCACCTCCAAATATCAAATCATCATGCTGAGGGGTAGGTTTTAAAGCAGGAATTTGGGAGCACACATTCAGTCCATTGCAAATTCCCTCTCCAACACAGCCCTGCCACCACAGGCCCCAAAACAGAGATGAGTATTATTTAAAGAATCAAGTGTGTGGGGAGAAATGGAAAGTGATGCCCATTGTAGCTGTCCTGTTACATTAAATTAGTATAAATAAATGAGCAGCCCTGGCTGGTGTGGCTCAGGGGATTAAGCACAGGCCTGTAAACCAAAGGGTCGCTAGTTTGATTCCCCATCAGGGCACATGCCTGGGTTGCAGGTCAGGTCCCCAGTAAGGGGCATGCAAGAGGCAACCACGCATTGATGTTTTTCTCCCTCTCTTTCTCCTCCCCTTCCCCTCTCTCTAAAAAAACATAAATAAAATCTTTAAATAAATAAATAAATAAAAATAAATAAACATGTATGTATGTATACACAGATATTTATTATCATATTATATTACATATATACATGCAAACACACATACATATGCATTATTCTACTGTAGTATTACATGCATACATGTTAGCATTAGGTGTATTGTTACATGCATACACATATTATATACACATGTGCACATATGTATTTATTGTGTATATAGAATATATTATATTGTTGCATATAAAATATATGCTGTTATATTATATCATTGCATGTATGCATCTTATATACACATGTATATATGAGTGTAATGTGTGTATATATGCATATGCACACATGCTATATATGCATATATAAGCATGTGCATATAATATTTATTATTTATTGTATATATAAATGTATTTACATGTCCATACACATGTAAATATATGTATGCATATATATATAGTCTGTCCTTTGATAGCAGGAAGGACAGATACATTGTAACACATACATACAATGGAAAAATAAACATTTCACATTCATGAACTAGCACTAGATGTATAAACACAGATAAATTACAAATATTTCATGAGAATAATACAGAAATCGGAGGCATATATATGTGTGATATAAAATCATTCACAAATGTTGAAATATAAACATAGAACTTATTAATACGGAAGAGTCATGGGCACTATAAACAGAAAAATAAGGGGAGCAGTTACACCTGGGGGCATGGGAGTGAGAAGAGGCACAGAGGGGTGGTTTTTTTCTTCCCTAACTAAATGTCTGGAGCAAGGATGTTGAGTTTGTTGGAGCTGGGTGAAAAGCACGTGCTGCTCACTACACTGTTCTCTGTGTTGCCCGGTGTGTTAGAAACACTTTACGGTGAAGCCACCATGAAAGCAGCAGTGTAGTAAACGTGTGCAGGGTGAGAGAAGTTGGGGCATGGGGCAGCAAGCCCAGTGACATGTTCTTTTCTTCGATTTATGTCTCTTCTTCTGCCTTTTGCATTTTTTTTTTGGTAGATAAAACAAATATATGTTAAATCATCGCGATGGGGAAAAAAAGGAGAGAAAGAGTGAAAGTGAGGTGTTGGAAAAAGAGAACGTACCTAAGGGGCAACTTCCAGAGAGAGACTGAGGCAGCGGGGTGAGAAGAAGGTGGATGGGAGTGGAAGGACAGTTTTCTTTCTTGCTTTAGGTTCTTGCTTTTGAACAAAGAGGGCAGTTTCTCCTTCTCTTCTGGGAAAACACCCAAGAGCAACAGGATCACAGGAAGCATATATGCAAACTCCATATTTGATGAACTCAGGAGACATCTGCAAGCCTAAACCACGGGCTGTGAGGAAGGGATGCCAAGGAAGAGCAGGCAAAGGCTGCAGAAGGTGCTGAAGGCAGGACTGGAAACAGTGAAGCTCAGGTGGCTGGCACCCTGCCATTCGAAGTGAGTTACACTCTGCAGAGAAAATCCCACAGTTCTGTGAAATGGGAAAGAGTACATAATGTGATAGAAGGAGAATCAGTGAACGCATCTTGGTGTGGTTTCAGGAAACAGGAAAGATGGGAATAAACATGGAAAAAGAGCTTGGTGGTTCTTTCAGGTTGCTACCTTGCATGGATAGGAGAATGAACAGAGGGCGCCTGCATGGTGAAAATCTCTACCACGTTGATGCAGGTTTGGGGAGGAGAGAGGGTGAAAGAATGCATTTCTGTATGTACAGGTCCATACAATTAGGTGAATAACTCAATGCCATGGTCCTGACCTCTCTCAAGATGTTTCTCAGCATACTCTTAGTGCAGGAAAACTGACCAATCCCAAATTTGAGTTATATGTAAACAGGAACACCCACCATACTAGACACTACACAGACACTGAAGAAAAAGAGGAGTGGGCAGGAAACCAAAGGGCAGGCAAAGAACTCCCACCAGCAGGATGTCAACGTTGGGCAAAGGACATTTAGTTCAAATATATTGACTTTGTGCGTGTACATAGTTCTTAGCCAGTAGGGTGCTGGGGCAGCTTTACCACTTGCAAGAACAATTGCTCACATTTCCTTCCAACTCCAAGGTCAGTGAAATTGCAGGGGTGGCTTGAAATTGGTCCCAGTAATGGTTTACAGCATGGAAACTAACAAATGTTGCAAATCAGGGCATTTGAATTTTGTTTTTCCTTTGAAACACTGATTACTAAACATTTATCTGCACACCAGTGGTGCTCATTATATGCCTGGTATTGATTTCTCTTTCTCTCTCTGTCTCTGTTTCTCCCAGTCTCTTTTCATAACAGAAGACAGCTTACTCAAGGTGGCACAAGCTTGTAAGTGTCAAAGCCAGAACTTAAACACAGGCTGTTAATTTCCCTGATCTGTAATCTTCATCATAGTAAAACATGGCCAGCCATGAATTTAACATCAAATCAACGACAACATTATGAAACAGTCGCCTTAATAAAAATGAGTACAATCCCAAGATATCGTGACTCAAGGAAAGATATGGCTGGGCAAGGAAGTAAAACAAAGCAAAAGCCAGAGAGCATAGAATAGAAATAATCAACAAACCAGCTGATCAGGAGACAAATAAAAATAAATCTATTAAACAACTGAAAATCAAATGGAAGATATCTTAGAGAAGAACAACAGCATTGTTGTTGAAAACAGAGTGAAACTGCAAAAATAAAAAGTAAGCAAAATACTAGAAATGACAAAAAGCTTTAAAAAAGTTGGAAAGAAAGAGGTATGTAAGATAGGAAAAGAA
>PVJI01006516.1:0-85786 GCA_004026765.1 Micronycteris hirsuta | reverse complement strand
AAATGAGGTTGCGGTCTGGGGCACACAGGCCTGGTCATGGGGTCTTGAGCTCCAGTAGGTGCTCAATAACGTGTTGAGTTTATTCTGGGTACATCCTACCTCTGCACAGGATTTTGCTTCTTTTTCTGCTCTGCTAGAACAGTTGTTACTTGTTCTTTAAGACTTGTCTCAGGCACCTCCCCTGAGAAGTGAAGTACCACAGAGAATCAACTATTTCCGTTCCGTGTTTTCCAGGCAAAGCATAAATCTTGTCATATTCCGCTTACACACACCGGCTTTCTGGGTAGTAGTAGGTACCCATCCAAAAGAAAGGAGAATTAGAGTTGAGTTGGGTTCTCTCTGGCCAGAGAGTCCTGGATGTGCTGGAGCCCAGCCATTACTATTTTGGGTGGAAAGAAGCTAGGAAAGAGGGAAAAAATTAGGACAAGGGGAATTTCCCCAATCAATGAATGAATCATGTTCGACTGTGTGTGTGTGAGCCTTGGATTCAGAAAACCCTATGGGCAAGTCCTGGGGGCCCCGGAGAGGTCCTGGGTTGGCATTTCTGTGGGCTTATAAACTGGACTTTGTCCTCTTGGCTGAGCTGCCAAATCCAGTTGCCTCCTGCTGGTACCCAGAGGAGCTGAGAGGACCAGGCCCATCGGCAGGCAAGATATGATCCCGTTTAACCATCCACAGCTCAAACAAATGGCATAATGGTGTGGGTTCCTTTCCCCTTAGCCAGACAATAAACCTGCTCCCTGGAGGGAGTTCAGGACAGTATTTTGGAACTGGGTTCTGAAAATGAAGATGAGCCCGGGGAGCCCAAGGACTGAGCAGCCCTCTGAGGGTTCTGCGCCAGTGGAGCTGACTGTGCTGTAACTGCCACAGATCACCATGCTGCAGCTCATCATGGGGTGGTGGTCCCAATTCACTTCAGCGTCCTTTATTCAGAAACCAGGCTGAACATCTTAGACTTGATTCCCTAAGAAATAGGATCATTGTATGGTAAGACTAGATTGTGGAGGACCTAGAATGCCAGGATACAGAATTTGGCTTTAGTTACTTAAGGCAAATGCCCACTATGTGTATCAAGGTTTTCTTCTTTCTCACCCAGGGCAAGTAACTGATCACAGCACTTTTCTCCAATGAATCGGTACTTATCCTCAGAATCTTTCTCAACCCAATGCTCAAGATAGCCATTACAAATGATTAGAGGTGGTACTCAAAGGAAATCTGTTTACCACCTCTGGGTCCTGGCTTCTCACTGTGCATATCAAGAAACTGGCCCTGACTGGGTGGCTCAGTAGTTTGGAGCATGGTCCCATGCACCAAAGGGTTGCAGGTTCAGTCCCTGATTAGGGCATTTGCTGGAGGCAACTGATCAATGTTTCTCACATCTGTGTTTCTCTTCCTTCTTCTTTAAAATCAATAAACATATCCCCTGGTAAGGATTAAAAAACAAAGAAAGAAACCGAGGCTAAAGAAGATGGTTAGATCTGCCCAGGGCCATTCTTAATTTAGTAGGCAGATAGGACAATGGTAAATCTTTATGTAGGGGAGGGATGTGATGGAAGCAGGCAGCTTAATCTGGCATCACAGAGCAGGACTAGCATGAGGCAAGATAGGTGGCTAGGTACAGAATTTAAAGAAACCACACCCTCAGCTCTCAGCTCTCTGCCTGTAGGATCCGGAGAACCATGTCTTCTTAAATTTTCCCCCAGGTACTCACTGACCTCACCCTAGTCCCTGCCCTGGTTGGGAGACTAGTTAGAAGCTGACTTTGCTGAGTCCAGGCATCCAACAGAACAGTGACAGCAGGAATGCAAGAAACTGATCAAAACTGGCAGACATTGTAAAGGGAGAATCAGGAGCACTTGGTGGTAGCCTGGTCCTCTAGGGGGAGAGAAAGGGGACACATATGGGCCATGAAGTGACCATGAGGGTGGTGGAGCCCTGGCAGGATCAGGGAACAGAGTTATAGCTGAGCGGTTGGCGTGGTTCAGCATTGGCCTACTCTTCTATTTTTCATCAAAACTTTTTATTGCAGGATAACAAACATGAGAAATGCACATATTGTAAGTAGTGAGTTTTCAAAAACTGAACCAAGTCACGTTATAACTACTATCCGGATCACCAGCTGCTCTCAGCCAATGACCGAGCAAAACATCACTGGCTCCCCACAAACCCCTCTGGTCTCCACCCTTATCCCCAAGGGTGGCCGCCGTCCTGACTTCTAAAACTACGAATTAGTTTCGCTTGGTTTGTACTTTATGTAAATGGAATCTCACAGTCCATACTCTTTTGCATCTGACTTCTTTTACTTTTCTTTTAATTGAATTTGTTGGGGTAACATTGGTTCATATAATTATATATGTTTCAGGTGTACAATTCTGTAATATATCATCTGGGTATTGTATTGTGTGTTCACCACTCCAATGGTTTCTTTCACTTAATATTATGTTTGTGAGATTCATGGTATGAGTAATCATAGATTATTTATTCCCTTTGCTATATAATATTCTATCATGTGAATATACCATGATATATTTACCTACTTGACTGTTGATAGGCAGGTGGGCAGTTCCCAGATGTGAGTTATTATGCATAGTGCTTCTGTGAATACTACTGTGCATGCCTTTTGGTGACAGCATGTATGCATTTCTATTGAGTATGTATGTAGGAATGGGATTGTTGGGTCACGGGGTACGTGCATGCCCAGCTTGTAGTAGGTGCTGGCTGACTTCTGTCACCATGAGTATGTCAGATCAAGGCCTCCAAGAAGCAGAAGCCAAGATGGGACTACAAGTGCAAGAGGTTTATTGGGGGAAACCCTGTGGAGGACATAGGAGAGGAAGCAGGAGAAGGCAGGGACAGGCTTCAGACCTCAGTATAGATCTGACCCTGTGAAAGGAGAGGCAGGGGAAGGAGGACAGGGTAGGAAGAATCTGAGACCCGGTGCAGGTGTAAGAAGGTGATGGCCAGGGTGATGGAGTCTCCAACAAAAGTTGCCATTAGAAGAGGCCTGCACAGTACCAGCTGCGCTCGGTCATTGGCTGAGAGCAGCTGGGGAAGAAGGCCTCAGCAGCCATGTGATTCAGGATCCAGAGGAATGACAGCTGTGTTCCCTCCAGCAGGAGATATGAGCCATACACACTTATGGCTGCCCTGTGAGAATTATGAACCCT
Organism: Micronycteris hirsuta; assembly: GCA_004026765.1. Classification (NCBI taxonomy): domain Eukaryota; kingdom Metazoa; phylum Chordata; class Mammalia; order Chiroptera; family Phyllostomidae; genus Micronycteris; species Micronycteris hirsuta. The sequence goes on along the minus strand of PVJI01006516.1, from coordinate 82,619 downwards.
GCGGGTGATTGACAGAAGTACATTGAGTGCTTGAAAGCCAAGCCTTTGGAATCAAACAGGCTGGGCTCAAGCCCAGTTCCATCATTTGCTAGCTGTGTGATCCCCCATAGATTGCCTAACCCTGTGAGTCTCCATGTCAGTAAAATGGAAGTAATAAAAACTAATTCATATGGCTGTTGTAAGAATCACGTGACATAATACAATGAAAGCACTTGGTGCACAGTAATCATTCAATAAATATTAGTAGCTCATTGTTCATTCAGCATATTCACTGACACCCATAATATGCCAGGCAGGCACTGTTCTAGGCTCAGGGAGTGCAGTGAGCAAAACAGAGGATACATTTTAGTAGAAGGAGATAGACAATAAACAGACAACCAAGCAAAATATCAAACGTGTCAGAATAGGTTGCCAGAGTACAAGGAAGCCTCCCCCCCAAGTGGTGACCCTTGAGCAGAGACCACTAGAAAATGAGGAGCAGAGACATTCTGGTGAGTGGGGTAAGTGTCTTTTAGGCAAAAGAAACAAGTGCCAAAGCCCTGTGGTCAAAGTGTGCTTCGCCTGTTAGAGGAACAGCGTGGAGCTTGGTGGGTGGGGGCAGAGTGGGAGGCAGAGGGTGGTTGGAGATGAGGTCAGAGCAGTAGCTGGAGCAGGAAGTGCAGAGTCGGAGGAATGACTTTCCTCTGAATGAGGAGGGAAGTCAGGGTCGATTATGCAGCCGGTTCTCCATATTCTTGCCAGCACTTTCAACTAACAATTTTTGTGCCAATATGATGAATGTAAAATAAAATTTCCTTGTTTTAATTTGGAGTTCTCATATTATTGAAGAGGCTGAATAGATTTTTATATGAGGGGAGACCCAAAAAACTGGAATTCATTTATAAAAAATTGTATATTTATCCTTATATGTTTAAACTTCAGGCACTTTCAAAGTACTTTCTCCATTTCATGCAATACACCTACTGAGACATTTTTTTCACTGCTCAAAACAGTTTTTGAACTCATCGATTTTGATGCTTTTTAGTGCTTCTGCTGTTTTTTGTTTTACCTCTTCCACATCAGCAAAAATATTTTCCTTTGAAGACTTTTTCATCCAGGGAAACAAAAAAAGTCACTTGGGGCAAGATCAGGTGAATAGGGAGGGCTCAGGGGTCATGCCATTTTTGGCCAAAAACTGCTGAACACTCAGCGTGGTGTGGGCAGATGTGCTCATAAATCACCCATCATGAAATGGGCAAACATGTTGAAAGGGTCTTCAAAAATAATTCAGTGAGCAGCAGCTTCAACCTGAGTCTCGGCTTCTCACCTTCCTCCCTGAACAACATGAGCTTCAGCACATGCTCCAGCTTCTCTACTAGCAACCAGACCCCGGGCTCTGTGCAGTTGCCAGGCTACCGGGTCCTGTCCTCCAGCAGCACAGCCAGCATCTATGCAGGTGCTGGGGGCTCGGCTCTGGATCTCCATGTCCGGCTCTGGATCTCCATGTCCAGCTCCACCAGCATGCAGGGCAGCTGGAGATCCAGGGGCCTGGCTGCAGGGATGGCTGGGGGTCTGGTGGGCATAGGGGGCATCCAGAGAGAGAAGAAGACTATGCAATGCCTGGCCTCCTACCTGGAGAGGGTTAGAAGCCTGGAGGTTGACAATCAGAGACTAGAGATCAAAATCTGGGAACACTTAGAGAAGAAGGGACCCCAGGTCAGAGACTAGGGGCATTATTTCAAGACCATCGAGGACCTGAGGGCTCAGATCTTTGCAAATTCTGTGGACAGTGCCTGCATCGTTCTGCAGATTGACAATGCTCGTCTTGCTGCTGATGACTTCAGAGTCAAGTATGAGATGGAGCTGGCCATGCGCCAGTCTGTGGAGAATGATATTAATGGGCTCTGAAAGGTCATTGATGACACCAATATCACTTGGCTGCAGCTGGAGACAGAGATTGAGGCTCTCAAGGAGGAGCTGCTCTTCATGAAGAAGAGCCATGAGGAGGAAGTAAATGGTCTATAGAACCAGATTGCCAATTCTGGGTTGACCAGGGTGTTGGATGCCCCCAAATCTCAGGACCTCGGAAAAATTATGGCAGACATCTGGGCCCAGTATGATGAGTTGGCTCGGAAGAACCGAGAGGAGCTGGACAAGTACCGGTCCCATCAGATTGAAGAGAGCACCACAGTGGTCACCTCACAGACCGCTGAGATAGGCGCTGCTGAGACGACACTCATGGAGCTGAGACGTATGGTCCAGTCCTTGGAGCTCGACCTGGACTCAGTGAGGAATCGGAAGCTCAGTTTGGAGAACAGCCTGAGGGAGGTGGAGATGCACTATGCCATGCAGATGAAACGACTCAATGGGATCCTGCTGCACCTGCAGGCAGAACTGGCCCAGACCTGGGCACAGGGGCAGCTCCAGGCCCAGGAGCATGAGGCCCTGCTGAACATCAAGGTCAGGCTGGAGGCTGAGAATGCCATCTACCACAGCCTACTGGAAGAGGGGGAGGACTTCAATCTTGTTGATGCCCTGGACAAGAGGCACTCCCTACAAACCATTCAAAAGACCATGACCCGCAGGATTGTGGATGGCACAGTGGTGTCTGAGGTCAACAACACCAAAGTTTTGAGGCATTAAAGGCAGCAGAAGTGGGGCATCGTTAGCAGGGCAGGAAGCCAATAAAAAGTTCATTGAAAGATTAAAAAAAATAATTCAGTGAGGCTGAACATAGCCTCTCATATCACCACCAGATAGTACACTGATGCACATGGGTTCCTAGAACACTCACCTAGCAGGGGAAGCTTGTACTACAAGGTGCTTGCTCTCCAGAAGATAATTCCATTTTTTTGGGTTCCTCCCTTCTACAAATTTTATTCATTTGGGTTTCTGCTTCGATGGCCCATTCATATCCTTTGCCTATTTTTCTATAGAATTTTCTGTTGTTTTCATTCACAGTTTTCTTGCATGTTATAGATAATATTCTTTAATGATTTTAGACTTTGAAATATTTTCTATTAGTTTTCACTTGTTTGTTAATTTTGCCCATCGTGCCTGTAGTGTCTTCCAGGAATTCTTGTCCATCTGAAACCTTAGAATGTGGCCTTATTTGGAAAGAGTTCTTGCAGATGTATTTAGTTAAGATCTCAAGATGAACTCTTCCTGGATTTAGGATGGGCAATAAATGCAATGACTGGTGTCCTAATAAGAAGAGGCCAGGACACAGAGACACATAAAGAATCCATGTGAAGACAAGCAGAGATTGGAGTTACACTGCTATAAACCAAGGACTGCCTGGGATCCTCAAAAGCTGGAGGAGGCAGAGAACTAGTCTTTCCTAGAGGCCGCACAAAGAGCACGGCCCTGCTGACACCTCGACTTCAGACCTCTAGCTTTCAACACTGTGAGAGGATAAACTGCATTTAAGCCACCCAGTTTGTGGAACTATGGCATGACAGCCCTAGGAAGCTAACATAGGTTTTGATACTGGCTAGTGAGGTGCTGCTGTAACAATATGCCGAAAATGTGGATGTGGCTTTGGAATTGGGTAATGGGCAGAACCTGGAAGAATTTTGAGGTTTAGTATAGCAAAAGCCTCTATTGCACTGAAGAGATTGCTGACAGAAATGTGAATGTTAAAGACAACGCTAGTGAGGGCTCAGATGGAAGCAAGAAACACAGCTGAGAAAACTTCTATCATTTCAGAGAGTACAATGAGCATCATGAGCAGAACACTGCTAGAAATATGCATGGTGAAGGTGCTCCTGGTGAGGCCTTAGATGGAGATGAGGAACTTGATATTGGTAACTGGAGCAAAGGCAAGTCTTGTTATAAAATGGCGGAGAACTTGGCTGATTGATGTTTTACTCCTGAGTTAAAAGCAGAACTTGATTTATATAATATATTTCATTGAGATTTCTAAGCAGTGTGTAGACAGTGTGGCCTGGATTCTCTTTACTGCGTAGAGTCAGGCCCAAGAGGAAAGAGAAACTGAGGAGGGAATCATTAAACACAAGGGAAGCAGCACTTGATCACTTGGGAGGTTCGAGCCTTATCCAGATTGCTCAAGTGAAGAATTCACTGTTGAGAAAATACACTCCAGAGAGAGCACCCAACATGTGACTAGACAACATTTTGCTGAAGGGATTAGGTATGTGACTTATGGAGACAATTGACCATCTCAGCAGAAGCCAGGCATAGAGCTGGAGTTATCCAGCAAGTATCTGGAGAACCTTCAAGTCTAATGGCTTACATCCCCTTGACATGCACTAGCAACCCACAAGGTCTGCGAGAATGTTATACTAGCAGAAACACTGCCAGCTTGGACTGAAAAGGACAGAGACTGGATATAATGAAGGAATGATGTCAGACTTCTAGGATTCTGCAGGCAGGAAACTAGTTGATACGGCTACCCAACAGTAAACATGTGCTACCCTTAAAGAAAATGATGATGGCTTCAAGGACAGACCCACAGATGCAGAGGCAGTGGACAGAGAAGCAGAGGCTACCACCGTGGGCTCAGAGGACAGAGAGAGCATCAGGCCACAGAGGACTGATTATTCTCAGTCCTTGAAATCCACCGGATTTGTCTTTCTGGATTATGACTTCCATGGGAATGGTGACTCTTTTATTCCTTTCAAATTCCCCCTCTTAGAATGGGAATGTCTGTTCTACGGCTGTCCTGTCATTGTACTTTGGAAGCAATAACTTGTTTTCTAGTTTTGCAGGTACACAGATGGAGAGAAACTTTGCTCCAGAATAGATTATACCCAGAATCTAACCCATATCTGATTTAGGTAATGAGATTTGGGACTTTTTGTATCGATGATACTTAGATAAGATTTTAGATTTAGGCCCTTAGCTCAGTGGATTGAGCGTGGGCTGGGAACCGAGGGGTCGCCAGTTCGATTCCCAGTCAGGGCACATGCCTAGGTTGTGGGCCAGGTCCTCAGTGGGGGCCACATGAAAGGCAACCACACATTGATATTTTCTCTCTCTCTCTTTCTCCCTTCCTTCCCCTCTGTCTAAAAATAAATAAATAAATAAATAAATAAAGAAAGAAAGAAAGAAAGAAAAGATTTTAGGCTTAGAATTTTTTCTGGAATGACTTCAGACATTGTGAATGTTGGGATGAGGTGAATGTATTTTGTATGTGGGAAGGATGTATATTTTTGGGAGGGTGGCAGAGAGAAAAATATAGTGATGCCCAAAAGCTCTGAAGTTCTAACCTCTGGCACCTGTGAATGTGACCTTATTTGGAAACGGGGTCTTTGCAGATGTAATCAGGCTAAAATGAAATCTTTAGGATAAACCCTAATCTAATATGACTGGTACCCTGATAAGAAGAGGACTCACAGAGACAAGATGGCCATTCATAGGATGCAGATTTTGGAGTGATACATCTACAAGCCAAAGGACATCAAGGATTGTTGGCCAGCACCTAAAGCTAAAGAAGCAAGGAGAGACTCTCACCTACAGGTTCCGGAGGGAGCGTGGCCCTGCTGATGCCTTGATTTCAGACTTACATTCCCTAGAACTATGAGACAATAAATGTCTGTTGTTTGAAGCCACCCAGGTTGTGGCACTTTGTTATAGAAACCCTAGGAAACTAATACAATAAAAAATTTTAATTTTGTGAAACCCTGAAGCTGATATCGTGAATGCAGAAGATGCTAGTAATATAACAGTAGGTTTGAGAGTATAAGCATGTGGTAAAAGAGAAAGACAGAGACATCTTTGTTAAAATAACTAATCTTGAATAATGTTATAGTTCCTAATATCAGCTTCAGGGTTTCACAAAGTTTTTGACTCTCAATGTTCACAATAATGTGTAGAATGTCAACACTTTGTTACCTTATTTGGTTTATTTAATCATCTCTGTGAGGTGTATGAGATGGCCTTTTCCCTATCTTGCTTCTAGCTTTGGTTAAGAAAAGATAAAAATTACATCTTTTAAAGTTCAGTATCCATAGGTCAATTCTACTTTGTCTGTTTTTTTGGCTCATGAATAGAAAATAAAATTACCTTGACAACCTTGCTCTTAAAAAATTAATTTTGATATATTAATAGATTAATTAGTCAGATTAATAAATTTATTTCCTTATGGTTTTCGCTATTTGGGTTTTGTTTATAAAGTTCATCCCTGCCTAGGATCACAAGGGAAGTTTTATTAATTTTATTCTATTAGGCCTATTATTTTTACCTTTCAATTTTAGGTCTTTAATCTACCTGAAATTCATCCTTGTATATGGTAATTTTTTTGCAAACCATTAACTAAATAAATTGCCCTTTTCTTACTAATATTTGGTGCCATGTTTATGGTATATCTAGTTCCTATACACACGTGTCTGTGTATGTATTCTCTCTTCTGTTCCACTGGATTTCTATGTCTGTTTTTTGTTAGAACCAAACTTGATAAAATAATATAGTTTTGTTGTATGTCTTAATATCTGATATAGCAAATCACCATTCTTTGTTTTAAAAAAATTACTTAGCTCTTTGTGAACTTTGAACCTTCATTTTTGTGTATATTAATTTTGGAATCAATTTGTCATCTTTCTACAAAAAAAGTCTGCTAGAATTCTGATTGAACTTTTTTTAGATTCTGTTTTTAATTGTATTTTTTCCATTATCATTGATCTCCCTTGTATCCTCTCCTGCTCCCCTCATTGCCACACTGTTGTCAATATCCATGAGTCCTTTTTCCTTTTTGCTCAATCCCTCTACCCCCAACCACCCCCACCAATAGCTCTCAATCTGCTCTCTATCTATGTGTTTGTGTTTATGTTGCTTGTTAGCTCAGTTTGTTCATTAGATTCCACATACGAGTGAAGTCATATAGTATATGCCTTTCTCTGACTGGCTTATTTCACTTAGCATAATGTTCCTGCAGGTACATCTGTGCTGTGGCAAAGGGTAAGATTTTCTTCTTTTTTTACAGCCGAGTAGTATTCCATTGTATAAATGTCCCATAGTTGCTTTATCCACTCATCTACTGATAGACACTTGGGCTGCTTCCATAATTTGGCAATTGTAAATAATGCTGCAATGAACACAGGGGTGCTTATATTCTTTTGAATTAGTGTTTTGGGTTTCTTTGGATTATTTCCAGAAGTGAGATTTCTGGGTCAAAAGGCAGATCCATTTTTAGTTTTCTGAGGTATCTTCATACTGCTTTCCACAGTGGCTGTACCACTCTTCATTCCCACCAACAGTGCAAAAGTATTCCCCTTTCTCTACATCTTCGCCAGCACTTGTTGTTTCTTGATTTATTGATGATAGCCATTCTGACAGGTGTGAGGTGATATCTCATTGTGGTTTTAATTTGCATTTCTCTGATGATTAGTGACATTGAGCATCATTTCATAGGTCTATTGGCTACCTGTATGTCCTCCTTGGAGAAGTGTCTGCTCAGGCCCTTTGCCCATTTTTAATTGGATTATTTGTGTGTGTGTGTGTGTTGAATTTTATAATTTCTTTATAGATTTTGGATATTAACCCCTTAAGAGATGTAATGGTGAATATGTTCTCCCATTCTGTGGGTTGTCTTTTTATTTTGTTGATGGTTTCCTTTGCTCTGCAAAAACTTTTAAATTTGATGTAGTCCCATTTGTTTATTTTTTTCTTTTATTTCCCTTGCCTAAGGAGATAGAGCAGATAAAATATTGCTATGAGCAATGTCTGAGATTTTACCACCTGTGTTTTCTTATAAGATTTTTATGGTTTAGGGTCTAACATTTAAGTCTTTGATCCATTTTGAATTTATTCTTGTGAGTGGTGTAAGAAGGTGGTCTAGTTTCATTTTTCTGAATGGATCAGTCCAATTTTCCCAACACTATTTATTGAATAAACTGTATTTAGCACATTGTATGCACTTGCTTCCTCTGTTGAATATTAATAAACTGTAAAGGTATGGGCTTATTTCTGGGCTCCCTATTCTGTTCCATAAATCTATGTGTCTGTTTCTATGCCAGTACCATGCTGTTTTGATGACTATGGCCTTACAGTATAGTTTGATATTAGGTAGAGTGATTGCTCCAACTTTGTTTTTCTTTCTCAGGATCGCTGTTGCTATGTGGGACATTCTGTGGTTCCATGAAAATTTTTGAAATATTTGTTCTGTAATACTGAACAAATTACTGGAATCTTGATAGGAATTTCGCTGAATCTATAGATTGCTTTGGGTAGCATGGATATTTTAATGATGTTAATTTTTCCTATCCATGAACATGGTATGTGCTTCCATTTATTCATATCTTCTTCAATTTCTTTCTTCAGAGTCTTATAATTTTCCAAGTATAGATCTTTTACATACTTGGTTAGATTTATTCCTGGGTATTTTATTCTTTTGAAGCATTGTGAATGGGATTGCTTCCTTAATTTCCCTTTATGATAGTTCATTATTGGTATATAAATATGCAACTGATTTCTGGATTTTAATTTTGTATTGTTACTGAATTTATTTATCAGTTCTAGTAGTTTCTTGGTGGACTCTTTAGGGTTCTTAATGTACATTATCATGTCATCTGCAAATAAAGACAGCTTTACTTCTTCCTTTCCAATGTGGATGCCTTTTATTTCTTCTTCTTGTCTGATAGCTATGGCCAGGACTTCCACTACTATGTTGAATGAGAGAGGTAAAAGCAGATATCCTTGTCTTGTTCTCAGTCTTAAGGGGAATGCTTGTAGTTTTTGTCCTTTGAGTATGATGCTGGCAGTGAGTTTGTCATATATGGCCTTTACTATGTTTAGGTATGTTTTCTCTATTCTCACTTTGCTGGGAATTTTTTAAAACATAAATGGTGCTCGATTTTATCAAACACTTTTTCTGCATCTATGATCATGTGATCTATAATATGATCATGTGGTTTTTATCCTTCATTTTGTTTGTGTGGTATATCAAATTTATTGATTGCAAATGTTATACCAACCTTTAATTCCTGGAATAAATCCCACTTGATCATGGTGTATGATTTTTTTGATGTATTGCTGCATTTGGTTTGCTAATATTTTGTTGAGGATTTTAGCATATATGTGCATCAGGGGTATTGCCTATAATTTTCTTTTTGTGTAATGTCTTTATCTGGTTTTGGAGTTAGGATAATGCTGGCTTTGTAAAATGAGCTTAGGAATCTTCCTTCCTTTTGAATTTTTTGAAATAGTTTGGTTAAGGAGGTGTTTGTTCTTAGAATATTTGGTAAAATTCGCTTGTGAAGCTCTCTGGTCCAGGGCTTTTGTTTGTTGGGATTTTTTCGGATTGAACTTTAATTAAATTTGGAGATGATTGAGTTTCATGGAATTCTCTGAAAATTTGCAGTTAGATCTAGAGGGTTGATTAGTTCAATCTGTATATCTATATATTTATTTACATCTGCCTATTTATACTGATAGATATGAACATACATTTTTACATGACTACCTTACAAGTGAGTTATGTTCTTCCTTCAAGAGAAACATAATACCAATGTGTGGTTGAATCTTGTTTATTGGTTTTAGCAGCCATTGATCCATTAGGAGTTGCAATGAGGTGATATTTTAATTTAATGCTTTTTTTATTGATTTCTGCCTTTTTTCTTTTATTATCTTCTTCTTTGGGTTTCCTGTATAACTTTTCCGCAAATTTCTGGTTCAAATGCTTAGCTCATTTTTTCTATTTTTATTTTTTTCTGATAAATATAGTTAAAGTCATTAATTTTCCTTAAGTCTTACTTTAGATGTGTGCCACAAATTTTGACATATAGTATTTTTATTGTCGTTTAATTTTTTTTGTTTCATAAATTACTTTATTGTTGTTCAATTACAGTTGTCTGCAATTTTCTCCCCTCCACTCCCCCCCACCCCATGCAAGCCCCCCTCCCTCCCTTGCTTACACCCTCCCCCTTGGTTTTGTCTATGTGTCCTTTATAGTGGTTCCTGAAAACCCTTCTCCCCACAATCCCCTCTCCCCTCCCCTCTGGCTATTGTTAGATTGTTCTTAATTTCAATGTCTCTGGTTATATTTTGCTTGCTTTTTTCTTTTGTTGTTTATGTTCCAGTTAAAGGTGAGATCATATGGTATTTGTCCCTCACCACCTGGCTTATTTTGCTTAGCATAATGCTCTCCAGTTCTATTCACACTGTTGCAAAGGGCATAAGCTCCTTCTTTCTCTCTGCTGCATAGAATTCTATTGTGTAAATGTATCATAGTTTCTTGATCCACTCATTTTCTGATGGGCACTTAGGTTGCTTCCAACACTTGGCTATTGTAAATTGTGCTGCTATGAACATTGGGGTGCAAAGGTTCTTTTGGATTGGTGTTTCAGGGCTCTTAGGGTATAATCCCAGCAGTGGAATTGCTAGGTCAAAAGGCAGTTTCATTTTTAATTTTCTGAGGAAATTCCATACTGTTTTCCACAGTGGCTGCACCAGTCTGCATTCCCACCAACAGTGCAATAGGGTTTCCTTTTCTCTGCATCGCCTCCAACAGTTATCTGTTGCTTTGTTTATGATGGCCATTTTGACCAGTGTGAGGTGGTATCTCATTGTGGTTTTAATTTGCATCTCTCTGATGGCTAGTGATGCTGAGCATCTTTTCATATGTCTGTGGGCCCTCTGTATGTCCTCCTTGGAGAAGTGTCTGTTCAAGTCTTTTGCCCATATGTTGGGAGCCAACCTACAGCCAATCCATGGCACAGCAGGGATGGATGAGACGCATCTGCACAGCAGAAGCAACTATGGCTGGATCTCTTATATCTCTCCTTACATGCTTACTTTTGCTAAATAATTGGTGGTAGGATTTTTAGATATTGGTACTTTACTACTGAAAATTGACATAGTTCTTATGATTTTGTGCCGTGACAGATCTAATACTGCTTATTTTCCCCACATGGAAGGTTTAAAGATGAAATTAAGCTTTAAACAGACCAACTGCCAGAACATTGAAAGAAGCCATTGCTGAGAATGCCCCTGAACAGTTATCACTTGAAGGCTCAAGATTTACTACCCCTCCATTACCCTGGACAGGAATGTTTATTATTAAGACCAGATGAATAGAGAAGGTAGAAGTTTTAGTTAAATATAATGATCTGAGTACATAAGAGCAAAATATAAAGAACAACCCCACTCAAGATAGATAACAAAAGTCCTAGGCTAAAAACTGATAGGGGATGCTTTCTGGGAAATTCTAGTTTGAAGTAAAAAGCTATAAAGATGGCAAATAATATTTACATTTAAGGAATGATAGAGGACGCTAGAGCTGGAAGATTTTAGTCTGAGATAAAAGGCTATAAATATGGCAAATAAGGTTTACGTTTCAGGAAACTGCAGATGGGGCCAGTCCTGGCACCTGGGAGGACATCCGACCACCTGAGGCACTGATAATGTTTACTCCCTGGGAGCAGCTAATGGCTCAGGATAGGAATGCCTCAGCCTGCGTGCCTACTCCCCTGGATTCCAAAGAACAAGGACTAGCTCTTACACAAACCTTTAAATCACTCTTTGTACCCTTTTTAACTTAGAACAGTCCCTAGGACCTTAAAATATATTTAGCTATTAGTGCCTGAAAGTTTGTGCCTGACACTGTTCTTAGCTAATGGATTGATAATCCTCTTTATCAAAACAACCGTTTGTTCAGCATAAGTGAAATCTGAAATGTTCTGTACTTTTTCTGATTGCTCATGTGTCAGCTTTTTTCTGCCTTAATGATTTGCACCATGCATCTGTTTCTCCTGATAATTGTAAAACCTTCCTATAAAAATAAAGAGAAATTCTTTCAGAGTGTCAGTCAGAGCCCAGAGTTCTGGCTGTCCCGGTCAGATCCCCGAGGTCTGGCTGTCCTCCGGCACTCCACTGAGGGTGTCTGGAGCTGTTTTGTTTAGCCCTATCATCCATCCTTTGGGGACCTGGAGACCTGCTGAGGCAGGATCCTGGCACCCATATTTTAATTGTTTTTTTTTTTTTGTCTTCCTGGAGTGGAGTCGTGTGAGTTCTTTATATATTTTGGAGATCAAACTTTTGTCCGAAGTTTCATTGGAAAATATGTTTTCCTATATAGTTGGTTCTCTTTTCATTTTCCTGCTGTTCTTCAGCCATGCAGAAGCTTTTTAATTTGATGAGGTCCCATTGGTTTATTCTATCTTTTATGTCCCTTGCTCTAGGGGACATATCAGTGAAGATGTTGCTGTGTGGAATGTCTGAGATTTTCCTACTGATGTTTTCCTCTAGGACTTTTATGATATAATGACTTATATTTAAGTCTTTTATCCACCTTGAATTTATTTTTGTGTACAATGTAAGTTGGTGATCAAGTTTCATTTTTTCGCATGTAGCTGTCCAGATCTCCCAACACCATTTGTTGAAGAGGCTGTTTTTATTCCATTTTATGCTTCTTCCCCCTTTGTCAAATATTAATTGTCCATAGAGACTTGGGTTTATTTCTGGGCTCTCTGTTCTGTTCCATTGGTCTACGTGTCTGTTCTTATGCCAGTACCAGACTGTTTTGATTACAGTGGCCTTGTAATACAGTTTGGTATCAGGTATTGTGGTCCCTCCTGCTTTGTTCTTCTTTTTCAAAATTGCTGCAGCTATTCAGGGCCATTTATGGTTCCATATAAATTTCTGAAATGTTTGTTCTATATCTGTGAAATATGTCATTGGTACTTTAATTTATAGACTGAATCTATAAATCACCTTGGGTAGTATGGCCATTTTGATGGTGTTAATTCTTCCTGTCCATGAGCATAGCATGACATGCTTCCATTTGTTTGTGTCTTCCTTAATTTCTTTCTTCAATGTTGTATAGTTTTCTGAGTACAGGTCTTTTACCTCCTTGGTTAGGTTTATTCCTAGGTACTTCATTTTTCTTGTTGCTAATTCAAATGGGAGTTTTTCCCCTGATTTCTGTTTCTGATGTTTTATTGTTGGTATACAAAAATGCCTTTGATTTCCGAGTATTGAATTTGTATCTGGCTGTTTTGCCAAATTCATTTATTAGGTCAAGTAGTTTTTTGGTGGAGTCTATAGGATTTTCTATGTACACTATCCTGTCCAATTTGGATAGGATAATCCAATCCAAATGCTTCCTCCTTTCCAATTTGGATGCCTTTTTTAAAAAAAATTATTTATTTTTAGAGAGAGGGGAAGGGAGGGAGAAAGAGAGGGAGAGAAACAGCAATGTATGGTTGCCTCTCACATGGCCCTTACTGGGGACTTGGCCCGCAACCGAGGCATGTGCCCTGACTGGAAATCAAACGAGGACCCTCTGGTTCCCAGCCCACGCTCAATCCACTGAGCTACACCAGCCAGGTGGATGCCTTTTATTTCTTTTTCTTGTCTAATTGCTGTGGCTAGGGCTTCCAATACTATGTTGAATAGGAGTGGTGAAAGCGGGTATCCTTGTCTTAATCCCGATCTTAATGGGAAAGCTTTAAGTTTTGTCCATTGAGTATGATGTTGGCTGTAGGTCTCTCATATATGGCATTATGTTGAGGAATGCTCCCTCTATTCCCACTTTGCCGAGTGTTTTTTTATCATAAATGGGTGCTGTACCTTATTGAATGCTTTTTCCACATATATTTATATGATTGTGTGATTTTTTTGTTTTGTTTTGTTTATGTGGTGTATTATGTTTATAGATTTGTGAATATTGCACCATCCTTGCATCCCTGGGATGAATCCCACTTGGTCATGGTGTATGATCTTTTTATTGTATTGCTGGATGCAGTTTGCCAATATTTTGTTGAGGATATTAGCATCTATGTTCATCAGTGATATTGGCCTGAAGTTTTCTTTCTTTGTTATGTCTTTATCTGGTTTGAGGATTAGGATGATGCTGGCTTCATCAAAAGAGTTTGGGAGTCTTCCATCTTCTTGAATTTTTTGGAATAATCTGTGGAGGATGGGGGTTAGCTCTCCCTTAAATGCTTTGTAGAATTTTCCTGTGAAACCATCTGGTCCAGGGCTTTTGTGTGTTGGAAGATTTTTGATTACTGTTGTTGTCATTTAGTTTTAAGGATTTTGTAATTTCCCCTATGGCTTTCTCTTTAATACAAGTGTTGTTAAGTAGCTTGTTTTTTCAGTTTCTACACCTTTGGGGTGAATAAAAAACCTGTCTTTCTGTTATCAATTTATATTTTTTACAGTATTTGGAAGTGGCTGAGTCATCACCCTTTGTACCCTTGTTTGTGGTAGGTTTTTATTTTTTTGAATGTTCTAGGTGAGCTAAAAAGTACTGCTCATCATGTTTTGGGTGTAAAGTTCTTTATTATATCTTAGTTCAAAGTTATCGATTGTATTATTCAAATCTATCTGCTCATTTTGTCTTCTTGACATGTATATTTCTGAGAGGGGTATGTTAAATTACTTAAGTACAGTTTTTCATGTATAGTACTGTCCACCATTGCTTTATAGTCATGAGGCTGTATTATTAAACACACATATATTCATGATTGCATGATCCTTATATCTAACTGATCTATTGTTCTTTACAGTTTATAACATTCATTTTTGTCTCTTATAATTTTCTTTTCGGACTGGAATTCTACCTGGCCTGAAAATAAAACTGTGGTTTATTTTTCCATTGAATATCTTTTGTACTTGTATTATTTAGGTTCGGATTCAGCTGTAGTAAAAAAAAAACCCAAACCAACAGTGTCCCAAACAAGGCAGAAGTTTATTTTCTTAAAGTCCAGAAGAAGTCTAGGGTTGGTGCTGCTTCAATATGATAGTTTATTTATTCTTAATTCAACATAGACAGAAAAGAGCTGTTATGGCAGCCCCATAAATTCTTATGGACCTTGGGTCCTTCCACCTTATCCTTCCATAATACCTAAGTTATACCTCTTGTCCTCATGATATGGAAAGAAAGTAAGAGGGAGAAGGAGAGCAGTATGCCTCTTTCTTTAAGAATACTTCCTGTAGTTCTTTTTCTGGGGCCAAGATGGAGGGGTAGGTAGATTCACTTTGCTTCCTCACACAACCAGAAGAAGGACAACAGAAAATTTAAAAACAAAAAATAACCAGAACTGCCAGAAAATCGAACTATATGGAAGTCTGACAACCAAGGAGTTAAAGAAGAAATGTTTATTTAGACTGATAGGAGGGGTGGAGATGGGCAGCCAAGGCAGAGAGGATGTGCGGCGAGGTGGCGGCTGGAGGACTGGGTGGCAGGCAAGGTGGCAGCTGGCAGACCAGGCTGTCCCACATTTACATGCAGATAAACCAGGAGGAACAACTGGGGAGTGGGAGAGACCCCACAACCCAGGGTTCCAGCACAGGGAAATAAAGTCTCAAAACCTCTGATGGTAAAAAACTGTAGGGTGTTTATTTCTTTCTTTTGTTCCAAATCATTGATTTGGGTCTCAGTTTCCTCCCCTTCCCTGTTGATTCTTGTATATTTTTCTTTATTTCATTTTGTGTAGCTTTCATTTCTTCCTTCATTTTGCAATCAAGCTCCATCAATTCTGTAAGCATCCTGATTCCCAGTGTTTTGAAATCTGCATAAGATAGGTTGTCTAGCTCCTTATTGTTTAGCTATTTTTCTGGATTTTTGATCTGTTCTTTCATTTGGGTCATATTTCTTCATCTTGGTGCACCTGTTACATTGTAAGGAGGCAAGCGCTTCCCAGATAAGGTAAAGTTAAAGGAGTTTGTCATCACCAAGCCCTTATTATATGAAATGTTAAAGTGACTTATCTAAGAAATAGAACATAAAAAACTATGAGCAGTAAAATGACAACAAACTCACAGCTATTAACAAATGAACTTAAAAAACAAAAACAAAAACTAAGAAGACAACTAGAACAGGAACAGAATCACAGAAATGGAGATCACATGGAGGGTTATCAGTGGGGAGGGGGAGGGAAAGAAGGGATGAAAGGTACAGGGAATAAGAAGCATAATTGGTGGGTACAAAAGAGATGAGGGCAGGTTAAGAATAGTATAGGAAAGAGAGAAGCCAAAGAACTTACATGTACAATTCATGGACATGAACGAAGGGTGGAGGAACGCTGGAGGGTGAGAGGGTGCAGGGTGGAGGGGGTGTAAAGAGGCAAAAATGAGACAACTGTAATAGCATAATCAGTAAGATATACTTAAAAAAACCTGTGGGGTTGAGGTGGTGGGAGAAACTCTCAGCCCCACAGGAGAATTCACTGGAGAGACACACAGTATCCTAGAATGTACACAAGCCCGCCCACCCAGGGAATCAGCACCAGAAGGGCCCACTTTGCTTGTGGGTAGTGGGGGAAGTGATTGAAAGTGGGTTGAGAGCTGAGTAAGTGGCATAGTTCCCTCTTTGACCCCTCCCCCACATACAGTGCCACAACTCAGCAACCTGGGTTGCCCCGACCTGGCGAATACCTAAGGCTCCATCCCTTACAATGTAACTGGTGCAATAAGACAAAGAAATATGGCCCAAATGAAAGAACAGATCAAAACTCCAAAAATAGAACTAAGTGATGAAGAGACAACCAATGTATCAGATGCAGAATTAAAAACATTGGTAATCAGGATGCTCAGAGAAATGGTTGAGTATGGTTGTAAAACAGAGGAAAAAGTGAAGGCTATACAAGGTGAAATAAAGGAAAATATACGGGGAACCAACAGTGAAGGGAAGGAAACTGGGGCTCAAATTAATGATGTGGACCAGAAGGAAGCCTAATAAACATTCAACCAGAGCAGAATGAAGAAACAAGAATTCAAAAAAATGAGGAGAGGCTTAGGAACCTCTGGGACAACTTTAAACATTCCAACATCTGAATCATAGGGGTGCCAGAAGGAGAACACCAAGAGCGAGAAATTGAAAACCTATTTGAAAAAATACTGGAGAACTTCCCCAATCTGGCAAAGGAAATAGACTTTCAGGAAGTCTAGGAAGCTCAGAGAGTCCCAAAGAAGTTGTACTCAAGGAAGCACAAACCAAAGCACATCATAATTATATTAACTGAGATTGAAGAGAAGAAGAGAATCTTAAAAGCATCACAAGAAAACACATTCCCATAAGACTATCAGCTGATTTCTCAAAAGATACCTTACAGGCAAGAAGGGGCTGAAAAGAAGTATTCCAAGTCATGAAAGGCAAGGACCTACATTCAAGATTACTCTATCCAGCACAGCTATCATTTAGAATGGAAGGGCTGATAAAGTGCTTCCCAGGCAAGGTCAAGTTAAAGAGGTTCATCATCACCCAGCCTTTATTATATGAAGTGTTAAAAGGACTTATCTAAGAAAAGAAGATGATCAAAACTATGAACAGTAAAATGACAACGAACTAACAACTACCAATAATAAATCAAAAAAACCAAAACCAAAACCAAACTAAGCAAACAACTAGAATAGGAACAAAATCACAAAAATGGAGATAACATGGAGCGTTATCAGTAGGGACAGGGTGGGCAGAGAATGAGGGGAAAGGTACAGGGAATAAGAAACATAAATGGTAGGTAAAAAATAGACAGGGGGAGGTTAAGAATAGTATAGGAAATGGAGAAGCCAAAGAACTTATATGAACAACCCATGGCCACTGACTGAGTGGAGGGGAATGCTGTTTGGAGGGGTTGCTCAGGACAGAGGGGAATAAAGGGGAGAAAAATGGAACAACTGTAATAGCATAATCAATAAAATATACTTAAAAAGAAGAATACTTCCTGGAAGTTGAACACATCATTACCACTCACATTCCATGGTTACAACTTCATCACAGGCCACTCCTAGCTGCAAGGGAGGTTGGAAAATGGAGTCTTTATTCCAGGAAGTCATGTGTTGAGCCAGAAATTCTTTTATCATATAGAAGGAGGAAAGAATGAATATGATTGGCTATTATCCATTTATACCATAATATCTTTTTATTTTTCAACTTCTCTGTAGATTTTGATTTTTAATTGAAATTTTATGGAGATTATTGTAGATTCACATACATTATAAAAAATAATATGGAGAGACCCTATATATACTTTAACCAGTTTCTCCTATTAGTCACATTTTGCAAACTATTGTAGATCATCACAACTAACATATTGACATTGATGCAATCCACCAAGTTTATTCCTTATTCATATTTCTTTAGTTTTACTTGTACTCATTTGTGTCTCTGTGTGTGTGCGCACATGCATGTGTGAACACACAGTTAGTTTTTTGTGTGCTCAAGTTTAGTTCTTTACAAACTCATCGCACGTATAAGTTTGTGTGTCCATGACCGCAGTGAAGATACTGAACAGTTCCACTAGCACAGGGAATCTTGTTGCCCTTTTGTAACCACACCTATCTCCACTCTCCCATTCCCAGTATCCCCAATCCCTGGTGACCACTGAAAATAAGTCATATGAATGGAATTGTATAGCATGTAATATTTTGGGATTGAGTGTTTCACTTAGTGTAATTCCCTGGGGATTTATCCAAGTTGTTGTGTGTATTAATAGTTCATTCTTTTGTTTCCTGATGAGCACTATTCCTGGATATGTATGTAACTTCAGTTTTTCTGACCATCCATGGCATCTGAACTGATTCCAGTGTTGGCTATTACAGTCAAAGCTGCTATGAATATTTGTGTACAGTTTTTTTGTGTGTGTGAACATAAAGTTTTATTTCTCTGGAATAAATGTCCAAGAGAAGAATTTCAGGGTTGTCTTGTAATTGCATATTTAGTTTATAAGAAACTGTTCTCCAGAGGGGCTACCCTGTCTTACATTCCCACCACAGTGTGGGAGCGACCCACATCTTTGCAGCATTTGGTGGTGTTCCTGTTCTTTATTTTAGTCATTATGAGCAGAGTATAGTGATATCTCATTGTGGTTTTAATTTGCATTTCTGTAATGGTTAATGATGCTGAATATCTTTTCATGTGGTTATATATCATCTGGCCTCTGTAGTGAAGGTTTGTTCGTGTCATTTGCCCATTTTCCAATCCTGCATGTGCATGCACAGGTGTGTTTGCATGTGTGTGCACTTTCTATTTTGAGAGTTCTTTATATGTTTTCTATATACTAGTTATTTGTTGGATGTGTGGTTTGTAAATATTTCTCAGTCTTTAGCTTGTCTTTTTATGATCTTCACATGGGCATCATAGAAAATGTTTTTAATATTTAAGAAGTCCAATTTATCAAATTTTCCTTCTATGGACTGTGCTTTGGATAGAAAATGTAAAAACTCTTAACCCAGCCCTAGAACCAGAAGATTTTCTTCTCTTTTTTTTCCAGAAGTTTTATAGTTTTACACTATACACTTAAATTTGGGATCCATTTTGAATTAATTTTTGTATAAGGTGTGAGATTTAGTTCAAGGTTCATGTTTTACGTATGGATGTCCAATTACTCCAGCCTCATTTAGTGAGAAGGCTGTTCTTAACTGAATTGCTTTTGTACCTTTGCTAAAAATCAGTTGAACATATTTGTGTAGGTCTATTTCTGGGTTATCTATTATGTTCTATTGATTCATGTGTTTATCCTTCTGCCAATACCACTTTGTCCTCATTACTAGTGCTATATAGTAAGCTTTAATATCAGGTAGAGTAATTTTTCCCACTTGATTCATCTTTGTCAAAATTGTTTTAGCTTTTCAAGGGACTGTGCTTTTTGGTATACATTTTAAAATAAGCTTGTTTACTGTGATGATTAATTTTATGTGTCACCTTGACTGGGTGGGCCACAGGGTGCCCAAATATTTGATTAAACATATTCTGGGTATGTCTTCATAGGTTTGTGGGTGTTTTGGACGAGATTAATGTTAGAATCCCTAGACTGAGTAAAGCAGATTGTCCTCATCCAATGTGGGTTGGCCTCATCCAATCCATTGAAGGCCCAGATAAAACAGAAGACTGAGTAAGAGAGAATTTTCTCAAAAATCTCTCTGCCTGAGTGTTTTCGTGTTGGTACATTAGTCTTCTCCTGTCTTTGGACTCAGACTCAGGCTGTAGCTATGCTATTGACTCCCCAGCTTTTTAACTGAAGGTGTTGGGACTTCTCAACTTCCACAGTCATGGGAGCCAATTCCTTATAATCTCTCTATCTCTGTAAGACACACACACACACACACACACACACACACACACACAGTTCTATGTTACAATTTTGATAGGAATTGCATTAAACCTATAGATCAGTTTGGAGAGAACTGACATCTTTACTATATTTATAAACTCATAAGGAAAAGAATAATCTTTTGGATGCACCAATATTTCTGTTTTTTCCCCATTCTTCTTTCTTCCTTCCCGATGCCCCAAGATTCTTTCTTTCATAATTTTCTTCCTGTTTGAAGACATTCTTTTAGTCAGTCTCTAAATGTGGGTCTGGAGTCCGGTAGGGACAAATTCTTTTTGTTTTCCTGTGTCTGAGAATATCTTATTTTCCCTTCATTCCTCAAGGATACTTTTCACTGGATATAAAATTTGCACTTGAAAAATGTGACATCCTTCTGGCCTACATGGTTTTGCATAAAATATCTGCTGTTATTTCAATTGGTGTTCCCTTATGGGCAATGTGTCATTTCTCTCTGGTCGCTTTCAAGATTTTAAATATGTCTTCAGTTTTCACAAGTTTAATTATGAAGTTTCTTGGCATAAATTTCTTTTTAAAGTATATTTTATCAATTATGCTATTATAGTTGTCCCATTTTTTCTCCCCTTCATCTTCCTCTGCCCTGTATCCCCTATCCCACCAGCATTCCCCCCCACCCCTTAATACATGTCCAAGGGTCGTTCATAGAAGTTCTTTGGCTTTTCCATTTCCTATACTATTTTTAACCTCCCCCAGTCTATTTTGTACCTACCAATTATGCTTCTTATTCACTGTACCTTCCCCCCAATTCTCTGTGTCTCCCCTCCCCACTGATAACCTTCCATGTGATCTCCATTTTTGTGATTCTGTTCCTGCTCTAGTTATTTGCTTAGTTTGTTTTTGTTTTTAAGTTCAGTTATTGATGGTTGTGAGTTTGTTGTCATTTTACTGTTCATAGTTTTTTTTTAAAGATTTTATTTATTTATTTTTAGAGAGAGGGGAAGGGAGGGAGAAAGAGAGGGAGAGAAACAGCAGTGTATGGTTGCCTCTCACATGGCCCTCACTGGGGACCTGGCCTGCAACCCAGGCATGTGCCCTGACTGGGAATCGAACCGGGACCCTTTGGTTCCCAGCCTGCACTCAATCCACTGAGCTACACCAGCCAGGGCATACTGTTTATAGTTTTGATCATCTTCTTTTTCTTAGATAAGTCCTTTCTACATTTCATATAATAAGGGTGTGGTGATGTGATGAACTCCTTTAACTTGACTTTATCTGAGAAGCACTTTATCTGCCCTCCCATTCTAAATGCTAGCTTTGCTGGATAGAGTAATCTAGGTTGTAGGTCCTTGCCTTTCATGACTTCAAATACTTCTTTCCAGCCCCTTCTTGCCTGTAAGGTTTCTTTTGAGAAATCAGCTGACAGTCTTATGGGAACACCTTTGTAGGTAACTGTTGCCTTTTCTCTTGCTGCTTTTAGAATTCTCTCCTTATCTTTAATCTTGGGTAATTTAATTTTGATGTGTCTTGATGTGTTCCCACTTGGGTCCAACTTCTTTAGGACTCTGAGCTTCCTGGACTTCCTGGAAGTCTTATTTCTTTCACCAAATTGGGGAAGTTTTCTTTCATTATTACTTTAAATAAGTTTTCAATTTCTTGCTGTTCTTCTCCTTCTGGCACCCCTATGATTCAGATGTTGGAATGTTTAAAGTTGTCCAAGAGGTTCTTAAGCCTCTCCTCAATTTTTTGAATTCTTGTTTTTTTTAATTTTGTTCAGGTTGAATGTTTACTTCTTCCTTCTGGTCCAAATCGTTGATTTGAGTCCTGGTTTCTTTCCCTTCACTATTTGTTCCCTATATATTTTTCTTTATTTCACTTTGTATAGCCTTCACTTCTTCCTCTATTTTGCATATGTACTCAACCATTTCTGTGAGCATCCTGATCACCAGTGTTTTGAATTCTGCATCTGATAGGTTGGTTATCTCCTCATCACTTAGTTCTTTTTCTGGAGTTTTGATTTGTTCTTTCATTTGGGCCATATTTCTTTGCCTTGTTGCACCTGTTACATTGTAAGTGGGTGAGTCTTAGGTATTTGCTGGAGTGGGAAAACCCACTTGGTTGAGTTGTGGCACTGTATATGGGGGAGGGGACAGAGAGGGACCATTGTTGCTTATTCCACTCTCACCCCACCTCCAGTCTCTTTCCCTGCTACCCACAAGCAAATTGGGCCTGCCTGGGCTGATTCCTGGGTGGCTGGGTTTTCGTACATTCTGGGACCCTGTAGGTCTCTCCAATGAGCTCTGTTGTGAGGCTGGAAGCCTCTCCCACCTCTGCAACCCCCACAGGTTTTTACTACCAGATGTTTTGAGGCTTTATTTCCCCATGCTGGAACCCTGAGTTGCATGGTCTGGCTCGCTCCCCAGTTGTTCCTCCTGGCTTATCCCCAGGCAAAAGTGGGACCACCCAGTCTGCCAGCCTCTGCCTTGCCCAGTCCACTGCCTTGCTGCTGTCCTCTCCACCCTGGCTCTTGGCATGAACTTCTTTGAATTTATTCTGTTTTGGGTTTGTTTAGCTCCTTGAGTCTATAGGTTTGTATCTTTGGCCATATTTGAAGAGTTTTCAGCCATTATTTTTTTTGAACATTCCTTCAACCCTACTTTCTTCCTCCTCTTATTTTGGGTCTCTCATGATGTGAATGTTAAATCTTTTGTTATTACTCTGCATTTCCCTGAGGCTCTGTTCATTTTTTCAAACTATATTCCTCTCGGTTGTTCAGATTGGGTGAAATCTGTTTATTTGTCCTCAAGTTTACTGATTTTATCTTCTGTCATCTGCACTCTACTACCGAGCATATCTAGTGATGTTTTTAAAACAAAATTTCTGTTATTGTATTTTTACTCTATAATGCCGATTGGTTCTTTTTATCACTTTAATCTTTGCTAAAATTTTCTATTTTTTATTTGTTTAAATAGAACTCATAATTGATCATTGAAGCATTTTTATGATAGCTTCTTTGGAACAATGATCTTGTCAGATAATTCCAACATTTGATCCATCTTTGTGTTGGTATAGTTGATTGCCTTTTCTTATTTGAATTGTGATTATTTTCTTGACTTTCAGCATGGCAGGTGATTTTTAAACTTCTCTCTAGACATTTTACATTATGTTATGAGACTCAGGCTTCTTTAAACTCTTTAAATTTAGCAGGTAGTCAGCACACAGATCCTGGCCTACTTTTGTGGGTAGTTATTCCAATTAGAGTGCGGTTTTCAGAATCATTCCTGTGTTATTTTGGTCTGCTTGGTGTATCTGGTTCAGGTCCATGCTGCCTGCAGTGGTGGAAAGGGTTTCCTCAGTCAGGATCTGGGATGTCTCTGGCGGATGGGTGGGTGGGGGGGTTCCTCAGGCCAGCAGGGAAGGGGAATACTCTTCCCATATGCTTATGATTGGTGTGACTCCCTATCAAGCCCCCTTGCTGGTGGTGTTGGAGTTACCTGATGTTATCAGAGGAACTCCTGTTTGATTTGGGGGAAAGAATGAGCCCACTAGGCGGCTTTCTCTTGCTAGCTTGGAGTTTAGGAAATGGTGGGACTGGTTCATTTCTCCTATTGGATGGGAGACAAGAGCTGCCCTGAGGTTTGCTCCTCTGGTCCCCAGGCCACAAACCAGTTTACCTTCTTACCATAGTTCAGTTTTCCTTTCGTTGCTTCTGGCATTATTTCCAGGCTTTATAGTTGCACTTAGTGGAGGTAGAGCAGGAAAACAGGTCTATACCGTCTTATCTAGGCTGGAAAGCTAAATTTTGTTTTTAAATATATCTCTTATAGAAAATATATTACTGGGCTTTGCTTTTTAAGAAAATTCAATGCATATGTGATTCTTTATCTTTATTATAATTTTATTTATTTTAATACCCTTTCTGCTATCTTTTGTCATGTCTTATATAATTTTCTACCTCCCTCTCATTTTATGCCTTTCATTAATTAGAGTGAGTTTTCCTGATTTCAAAGATGTTACTGTACTCCCCACAAGAGGATTATACATTCTACCTTCTGTGATGTGACTTACAGCATTTCCCTGTGAATTGATTATACTTTTCTACCTCATTAATATGAGACATGACTTGAGATTTGCCTGAAAAATAAAAAAAAAGATCTGTCTCTGGTTTCTGAGCAGAAACTTTAAGTACCTTCTTGTGGTTCCTCTGTTGCACCTTTGCCTCAACCATGAGGCTGAGTGAGATAAGACCTACTCCTTCAGCTGGGTCCTGGAATGAGAACATGTGCAAAACATACCTGCAGTAGCTGGCCTGCAGCAATGTCTGGTGTTTTGCAAGCCACTGAGATGGGGTTGCTTGTTACTGTAGCATAACCTCACAAAAGCCGACTGTTCAGAGTTATTTCATTCCATATTCAAACATTTTTCTGGTGCTTGCCTTACCTCCAATGACCCTTTTACTTCAGTTTTGAAACAAATGATGGTTTTTCCCTTCCCCTGAATATGGACTACAATATGTACCTCTCACTTTCATGATGATTCTTATCCTACTATGTTAGGTTTTTGAAAATCTTATTTCTAGATTGTTGTGGTTGCACTGCTGTTTTCTTGTTCTTTCTTTTTTCTTTTTTACCCATAAATTTCCCAGCATACTCCTTAATTTATGCTTCTTCTTGCTAGAGTAAATCCTCCAAGAGTTTTCCACAGGGAATATACTGAAGTCTCACCTGCCTGTTAACTATCCTTTATTTTGATCTTATATTTAAATATATTTAGCCCTGGCTGGTATATCTAGGGACTGAGTGCGGGTCTGCAAACCAAAGGATCACTGGTTCGATTCCCAGTCAGGGCACATGCCAGGGTTGTGGGCCAGGTCCCCAGTAGGGGGCGCAAGAGACAACCACACATTGATATTTCTCTCCCTCTTTCTCCCTCCCTTCCCCTCTCTCTAAAACTAAAGAAATAAAAATTTTTTAAAAATAAATATATTTAATATTTCAATATAAAATACTAGGTTTAAAGTTTTCTTTTCCCCAAAATATTAAATATATTATTGTGTTGCATTTTTTGTTTCAAGATCACTATTAAAAAGTCTGATGTTAATTTGATTATTGTTCATATGTAGTTTCTCTGCCTTTCTCTTTTTGGAAGAATTAAAAATTCTAATCTTCATTTTTGATCTTAAGTTACTCTATAATATGTCTAGCTTGTGTTTTTATACTCCTTAATCTTTCCTGTTTGGTATAACATGAGCCTTTTCAATATGAGGCCTTTAAACTTTCTTTAGTTTGGAGAAGTTCTCAATTATTATTCTTTGAAATATTTCCTCCCCTCTGCTCATTTTCTCTCTTTACATGACTCCTATTAAACATGTATTGATATTTTTACTTCTATGTATCATAGCGCTTAATTTTCTTTTATATTTTACAACTCTTTTTTCCTTTATGACATCATTTAGCATCACTCCCATCTTACAGTTTGCCTGTTTTTACTTTGGCTGAATCCATTTTGTCATTCAACCCCTCTATTGAGTTATTTATTTCAACTATGATGTCTTTCATACTGAAATTCCCAGTAGTCTCTTCTTTATAACTATATGTTCCATTTCATGCACTAATATCCTTCCTTATCTCTTAGAGAATCATTATTATAGTTACTTTACATTTTTGCTCTTTCTGGTCTTTTAATTATTTTGCCTGCTATAGTTTATCTTTTTTAAAAATAAGAGTTGTACTCTTTAGATATTCCATTATTTTCCTCTTTGAACCTGTATCACCCAGAAGAATCATCTGTTTTGACTGTTACACATACTGAGGGGAAGCAGGTGAATCTCAGGCTCCAGCTCTCCAGGTGAATTTCTGGTGTGTGGGCTTTAGGGTGAGTAAATCACCTCAGTATGCATAACCCTGGTCGGACAGCCAACATTCAATCATTGACGTGAACCACTACCATCCCCTTCCCTGTGAGTTGACCCTGATCCCAAGGGAACTCCCCTTAGGTTTTGATCCTAGTCTTCATAGTGTGTGTGTGTGTAGGTGTGTGTGTGGTTGGGGGCATCAGGTTCTGAGTGGTCTGCTGTCTTTACCTGTTGTTCTCAGCCTAGTCCTCACTCTACCTGGGTTCCGGCTCCACCTGGGTGAAACTCCGCTAATGGCCTGCCCTGGCTCACACTCCTCCGTGGTGATGACAGTGTGAGCACAGGCCTCCTTCCCAAGGCAATGTGGACTCTCCTCCTGCTTCTCAGCTCTTCTACCTTATATCCCTGCCTGCATGTCTCCCTTTTGTCTCTCTCACGTCCTCAGAATTAGGTTTGAAGGAGGATGCCATTGGTCCTAATCACTCACTCCCTTTCTGCAAAAGGGCAGTTGGCACTATGACTTTCCTCTTCATCCCCCTAAGTCTTCCAGCTGATCTCCCAACAGAAATATTTCAGGTCAGAAAGGAGTGGCATGAAATATTCAAAGTGATGAAAATCAAAGGCCTACAACCAATACTGCCCTATCCAGTAGAGCTATCATTTAAAACTGAAGAAGATATTCTCTAGTTCCATCCATGTTGTTGCAAAACTAAGTAAAATTAGCCAGTCAGAGAAAGACAAATACTATATGATTTCACTCATATGTGGAATCTAATTAATACACTGAACTACCAGGCAAAATAGAGAGAGACTCATAGATAGAGAGCAGGCTGATGACAGCTTTGGGAGGAAGTGGGTTGAAGGGTGGAGGGATTGAGCGGAAAGGAAAAAGAACTCAGGGACACAGATAACTGTGGTGATTGTGGGGGGAATGGGAATGGGTGGAGGCAGAAGAGGGTATGGGGGAATAAATGATAATGGAAAAAATACAATAAGATGTAAACTAAAAACAAAAAAATTGGAGAAGACATAAAGAGCTTCCCAGACCAGAAAAACCTAAAGGAGTTCATTACCACCAAACCAGTATTATAAGAAATGTGAAAGAGGCTTCTTTAAGAAAAAGAAAAGAAAAAAAGACAGAAACATATCTATAAAGAATAAAATGGTGCCCTGACTGTTGTGGCTCAGTTGGTTGGGTGTTGTCTCGCAGAGCAAAAGGTCACCGGTTTGATTCTCACCCAGTAAGGGCACATGCCTGGGTTGTGGTTTTGGTCCCTGGTTGGGTGTGTACCAGAGGCAACCAATTGATGTTTCTCTCTCACATCGATGTTTCTTTTCCTCTCTTTTCCCCTCCTTTCCCCTCTCTCTAAAATGAATAAAATAAAATCTTAAAAAAGGAATAAAATGGCAATAAATACCTACCTATAAACAACCACTTTAAATGTAAATGGAATAAATGTTCCAATGAAGAGACACAGGGTAATTGAATGGAAAAGAAAACAAGATATATATACCCGGATAATACATATCTTGTTTATATTAAACTTTTTTTAATGTCAATTTATGTTTCTACTCAATTCAGTGTCAGTGATATACAAAAAGATATAAACTGATTACCACATTTATAGGAAGGCATACAAAACAATTACCAAGGAACAAATCCAGCAAAGTAACAAATTGCAGCTTATCCATGTCCACTGAACTGTACCATGTTTATCCTAGGACAGTTTCAGGATTCTCCAGGAAAGAAGTTATATGGATTTATACCTTCCATAAGAGTCAAGCAAACATTACAAGAGCTGACAGAATCATGTTTTATACTGACAGAGAAAAGCTTTTACAGAACACTAATTTTTAGGCCAATGTTACAGCACCAGTGGGGTTCATAGGCACAATATGACTTCATCAAAGGAAATGCTTCTCTCTTCCTGGCCTCCCTAAGGTCCTCCTCCTTGTACACAGCAGAAGGAGCTCTTTTTAACAGCAGGTGATTGAGCCACACCCTGCCCCAACAGATGGTGTGGAGATGATCAACACACAATGGGGAAAAGGAATTGACTTCCTTCCCAGCTAATTACAATCCAGATTTGGGGAGACAGTTTCCAAATCCTACGAAGCAGACTTTATGTTAAAGAGACCCACCTCAGAACAAAAATAAAGGGATTGAAAAAGATATTTCATGCAAATGGAAACAAACAAAAAAGTTGGAGTAGCAATACTTACATCAGACAAAATAAGAGACATAAAAGGACACTGCATAATGACAGAGATTAGTCCAAGAAGAGGATGTAACCCTTGTAAACATTTAAGCACCCAACATAGGAGCAGCTAAATATATAAAGCAAATATTGATGGACGTAAAGGGAGAGAGTAAAAGAAATACAATCATTGTAGGTGACCCCATTGACATCAATGGATAGATCGCCAGACAGAAAATCAACAGGAAATAGTGGCTTTAAATGACAAACTACACCAGATAGATTTAATTGAATCTTTAGAGCATTTCACCCCAAAGTAGCAGCACATGCATTCTTTCCAAGGGCATGGGGAACGTTTTCTAGGACAGACCTCATGTTAGGATACAAAACAAGTCTCAATAAATTTAAAATGACTAAAATCATATCAAGCATCTTTTCTGACCATCATGGTATGAGACTAGAAATCAATTACGAGATAAAAACTGAAAAACATACAAATACATGGAGGCTAAATAACTTGTTACTAAGCAATGTCTACATTAAAAGTGAGATCAAGGAAGAAAGCAAAGTAAAACAAATAATATAAATAAAATAATATAATAATATAAATAAATAAATAAAATAAATTTGAGACAAATAAAAATGAAAACACAACAACCCCAAATCTATGGGACACAGAGAAAGCAGTCCTAAGAGGAAAATTTATGGTACTACAGGCCTATCTCAGGAAACCAGAAAAATCTGAAATAAACAATCTAATCTTACACCTAAAGGAACTAGGAAAAAAAAAAAGCAAAGCCAAAATTGGGGAGCAGGGAGAAAAAAATAAAGATCAGAGTGGAAATTTTCAAATGTTAAAAAAACCAATATAAAAGATTAATAAAACCAAGAGCTAGTACTTTGAAAAAATAAACAAGATTAAGAAAACTTTAATTAGACTCATTAAGAAAAAAAGAGAGAAGGCTCAGAAAATAAGATCAGAAATGAAAGAGGAGTAGCAACAAACACCATAGAAATATAAGGGATTATAAGAAAAATATTATGAACAAATATATTCCAATAGATTGGATAGTCTGGAAGAAATGGATAAATTCCTAGAAACATAAAATCTTTTAAGGCTGAGTTAAGAAGAATGGAAAATCTGAACCAACTGATTCCAACCAACAAAATCAAATCAGTAATCAAAAACTTCCAACAAACAGAGTTCTGGTCAAGATGGAGGTGTAGGTAGAAACCCTTTGCTTCCTCACACAACCAAAAGGAGGATAACAACCGATCTAAAATCAATAAACAACCAAAAGCACCAGAAAAGCAAAAGCATGGCACTCCGACAACCAAGGAATTAAAGAAAAAATCAACCAGAACAACCAGAGTGGTAAGGCAGAGGATGATATGGGCCCACTTGGAAAAGGTGGCGGACAGTCCGCAGCGCACGCACCCTGCCCAGGTGAATACCTATGGCACCGCCCCCTTACAACTTATCAGGTGTGCCAAGACAAAGAAATATGGCCCAAATGAAAGAACAGAGCAAAACCTCAGAAAGAGAACTAAACGATGAGGAGAATGCCAATGTATCTGATGGAGAATTTAAAGCCCTGGTAATCAAAATGCTCACAGATCTGATTGAGCATGGTTGAAAAATGAAAAAACAAATGAGGGATACCCAAAATGAAATAAAGCAAAATATTCAGGGAACCAACAGTGACAGTAAGGAACGATTTGGAACAAAAGGAAAAAATAAACATCCAACTGGAACAAAATGAAGAAACAAAAATTCAAAAAAGTGAAGAGAGTCTTACAAACCTCTGGGACAACCTGAAACATTCCAATATCTGAATTATAGGGTGCCAGAAGGAAAAGAACAACAGCAAGAAACTGAAAACCTATTTGAACAAATAATGAAGGAAAATGTCCCCAATCCGGCAAAGGAAATAAGACTTCCAGGAAGTCCAGCAAGCCCAGAGAGTCCCAAAGAAGTTGGACCCAAAGAGGAAGACACTAAGGCACATCATCAGTAAGTTGACCCAAGATTAAAGATAAAAAGAGAATCCTTAAAGCAGCAAGAGGAAAGGAGAGAGTTACCTACAAAGGAGTTTCCATAATGCTATCAACTGATTTCTCAAAAGAAACCTTATAGGCAAGAAGGGGCTGGAAAGAAGTATTTGAAGGCATGAAAGGCATGAAAGGCATGAAACTTCCAAGCTTATTATGAGGCCAGCATTATCCTAATTTCAAAACCAGATAAAGACACTCTACTGAAAGAAAATTATAGGCTGATATTCCTGATGAACATAAATGCAAAAATCCTCTACAAAATATTTGCAAACTGAATTCAGCTATACATTAAAGAGATCATACATACATCACGGAATTTATTCTAGGGATGCAAGCTTGGTTCAATATCTATAAGTCAATTAACAAAATACACCACATAAACAGAACAAAGAATAAAAATCATATGATCATATCTAAATTTATAGAAAAAGCATTTGACAAAATACAGCATCCATTTATGATAAAAACTCAGCATAGTTGGAATAGATAGAACATATCTCAACATAACAAAGGCTATATATGACAAACCACAGCTAACATCATATGCAACATGGAAATCGTAAAAGTGGGTTCCCCTTAAGATTGGTAACATGACAGGGATGTTCGTTTTCACCACTTCTATTCAACATACTATTGGAAGTCCTAGCCACAGTAATCGGACAAGGAGAAAAAAAATAAAAGGCATCCAGGGCTTCCCGCTGAGATGAAGGCATAGGGTAGACACACTGTGCCTCCCTGCACAACCAAAAGAGGAAAAAACAACAATTTAAAAAACAAAAAAACCAACAATTAGAACTGACAGAAAATGGAACTGTGTGGAAGTCCGACAACTAAGGAGTTAAAGAAGACACGTTCATCCAGACCGGTAAGCGGGACAGTGGGGCAGAGCCAGGTGGAGAGTGTGAGGTGAGACGGCAGTTTGTGGAGCGGGGTAAACAACCCTGCAGCTGCCCAGAGGGACCCGCAGCAGGTGCACCTGGCCAAAACTCGGCAGGCGCACTCAGTGAAACTCGTGGCCAGTGCACCTGGAGAAGCCTACGGCTGGCTGACTGGGGACCAGTGGAGCCAAGACTGGTGGACTGGGCAGTCCCTCATTCGCGTGCAGATAAACTGGGAGAAAAAGCTGGGGAGCATAGCAGACCGTGCAACCCACCATCGAGGGGAAATAAAGCCTCAGACCACCGATTGAAAACACCTGTGGGGGTTGACATGGCAGTGGGAGGAACTCCCAGCCTCACAGGAGAGTTCATTGGAGAGACCCATAGGGACTTAGAATGGCACAAGTCCGCCCACCCAGAAACCACCACAGAGGGGCCCAGTTTGACTGTGGGTAGCAGGGGAAGTGACTGAGAGCTGGCAGAGAGCAGAGCAAGCACCATTGTTCCCCCTCAGGCCCCACCCCCACAGGCAGAATCACGACACAACGATGTAGGTTACCCCGCCCTGGTGAATACCTAAGGCTCTCCCCATATACGTAATAGGCGCGCCAAGAAAAAATAATGGCCCAAGTGAAAGAACAGATCAAAACTCCAGAAAAATTACAACTAAGCGATGAAGAGATAGCCAACCTATCAGATGCACAGTTCAAAACACAGGTAATCAGGATGCTCACAGGATTGGAAGAAAGATGGTTGCAATTAGTTGAACAAATGAAGGATAATATAAAGGAAATGAGGGGAAATCTGCGGGGAACCAATAGTGATTGGAAACTGGACTCAAATCAACGGAGTGGACCAGAAGGAAGAAAAAAACATTCAACCAGAAAAGAACAAAGAAACAAGAATTCAAAAAAATGAGGAGAAGCTTAGGAACCTCCAGGACATCTTTAAACATCCCAACATCCTAGTCATAGGGGTGCCAGAAGGAGAAGAGGAAGAGCAACACATTGAAAACTTATTTGAACAAATAATGAAGGAGAACTTCCCCAAGCTGGTGAAGGAAATAGACTTCTAGGAAGTCCAGGAAGCTCAGAGAGTCCCAAAGAGGACCCAAAGAGGAACACACCAAGACACATCATAGAGTCCCAAAGAGGACCCAAAGAGGAACACACCAAGACACATCATAATGACATTACCCAAGATTAAAAATAAGGAGAGAATCCTAGAAGCAGCAAGAGAAAAGGAGACAGTTACCTACAAAGGAATTCCCATAAGACTGTCAGCTTATTTCTCAAAAGAGACCTTTCAGGCAAGAAGGGGCTGGAAAGAAGTTTACCAAGTCATGAAAGACAAGGACCTACATCCAAGAATACTCTATCCATCAAAACTTTCATTTAGAATGGAAGGGCAGATAAAGTGCTTCCCAGATAAGGCCAAGTTCAAGGAGTTCATCATCACCCAGCCTTTATTATATGAAATGTTAAAGGGATTTATATAAGGCATGGAGGGATATCAACAGGGGAGTGGAAGGGGGAGAGAGGAGGAAAAAGTAAAGAGAATAAGTAGTATAAATGGTAGGTAGAAAACAGACGAGGAGGTTAAGAATAGTATTGGAAATGTAGAAGACAAAAAACTTATGTATGACCCATGGACAAAAACTAAAGGGCGGGGAATGGGGGGGTGCAGGGCAGAGAGGAATAAAGGGGGGAAATGGGACAACTGTAATAGCATAATCAATAAAATATATTTAAAAAAATAAAAAAAATAAAAGGCATCCACATTGGAAAGGAAGAAGTAAAACTGTCATTATTTGCAGAAGACATGATACACTATATAAAAAGCCTTAGAGATTCTACCAGAACTAAGCCCTGGCTGGTGTAGCTCAGTGGATTGAGTGCAGGCTGGGAACCAAACGGTCCTGGTTTAATTCCCAGTTGGGGCACATGCCTGGGTTGCGGGCCAGGTCCCCGTTGAGGGCCATGTGAGAGGCAACCATACATTGCTGTTTCTCTTCCTCTCTTTCTCCCTCTCTTCCCCTCTGTCTAAAAATAAATAAATAAAATCTTAAAAAAAAAAAAGATTCTACCAGAACTATACTAGACCTGATTAATGAAATCAGTAAAGTAGCAGGGTACAAAATAAATATTCAGAAATCGGTTGCATTTTTATACACCAATAATGAACTATCAGAAAGGATAACTAAGAAAACAATTTCACTTACAAGTGTATACAAAAAAATACCTAAAGATAAAGTTAACCAAAGAGGTAAAAGACATGTACTTAGAAAACTGTAAGACATTGAAGAAAGCAAGTGAAGAAAATCAAATAAATGGAAGCATATACCATGCTCATGGATAGGAAGAATTAACACTGTTAAAATGTCCACCCAAAGCAATCTATAGATTCAATGCAATTCCTATTAAAATATAATGGTGTATTTCACAGAACTAGAACAAATAATCCAAGAAATTATATGGAACCACAAAAGACTCTGAATAGCCTCAGCAATCTTGAGAAAGAAGAACAGAGTTTGAGGTATGCTACCTGATATTAAATAATACTACAAGGATACAGTAATTAAAACATCGTGGTGCTAGTATAAAAGCAGAGACATAGATCAACGGAACAGAATAGAGAATCCAGAAATAAACCCATAACTATATGGTCAATTAATTTATGGGAAAGGAGGCAAGAAAATACAATGGGATAAAGGCAGTCTATTTAATAAATAGTGTTGGAAAATTTGGACAGATACATGCAAAAAATGAAACTAGACCACCTTGTTACACTATATGCAAGAATAAACTCAAAATGGATTAAAGACCTAAATGTAAGACTTAAAATCTTAAAACCCATAGAAGAAAACATAAGCAGTGAAATCTCTGATATTTTTCTTAGCAGTAGTTTTTTCTGATTTATCTCCTGGGGCAAGAGAAATAAAAGAATAAACAAATGGGACTACCTTAAATTAAAAAGGCTTCGTACAGCAAAGGAAATCATCAACCAAACGTAAAGACAACCTACTAAATGGAAGAAGATATACATCAATAATGCCTTCAATAAGGGGTTAATATCCCAAATGTATAAAGAATGCACACAACTCAACACTAAAAAATCAAACAATCAAATAAAAAAAAAATGGGCAGAGGGCCTGAATAGACACTTCTCCAAAGAGAACATACGGATGGCCAATAGTCATATGAAAAGATTCTTAGCATATCTCATCATCAAGGAATGCAAATTAAAACCACAGTGAGATAGCACCTCACCCCTGTTGGAATGGCTACTATCAATAAATCAACCAAGTGCTGGTGAAATGGGAACCCTCATGCACTGTTGGTGGGAATGCAGGTTGGTGCAGCCACTGTGGAAGAAAACAGGGTAGAGGTTCATAAAAAAATTAATATAGAACTGTCTTATGACCCTGTGATTCCACTTCTGAGTGTATATCCAAAGTAACACAAAACACTAAATGAAAGAACATATGTGCCTCTATGTTCACTGCAATGCTATTTATCATAACTAAGATGTGGAAGCAACCCAAGTGCCCACTGATAGATGATTGGATAGGGAAGATGTGGTACATATACATAATGGAATATTACTTGGCCATAAAAAAGGATGAACTCTTACCATTTGCAACAGCATGGGTGGACCTAGAGGGTATTATGCTAAGTGAAATAAGCCAAATACAAAAAGATAAATATTGTGTTTTTACTTATATGTGGAATCTAAAGAGAAAAATACATGAACAAACAACATAGAAACAGACTCATAGATACAGAGAACAGACTGATAGTTGCCAGCAGGAGGAGGGTTAGGAGTTGGGTGAAAAAGGTGAAGGGATTAAGAAGTACAAATCGGTAGTCACAAAATATTCATGGAGATGTAAAGGGCATAAAGGGTGTAAGTGTAGGAAATACTGTAAATAATATTATAATAGCTACCCATGGTGCAAGATGGGCACTGGAAGTATCGGGGACCCCCTTGTAAAGTATATAATTGTGTAATCACTATGTTCTACAGCAGACACTAATACAAAATATAATATTGTGTATTAACTCTGAGAAAAAGATTCACTGTCTGGATGCAGGGGATACTGCCGTGAATAGGACACTTGAGGCCTTGTCTGATGGAGCAGACCGTCCAGTGGTGGGGGTGCAGATCCATTCAGGGTTGAAGGCCCCAGGAGCAGAATCTCATTCCTCAGGGAGCAGCTGGCCAGAGGGCTGCTGGAGAAATGAAGTGCCTAGAGGAGAAACCTCTTGAACTATAGGCTCAAGGCTCCTTGAACTGCAGGCAAGGCGAACACCTGGCTTGCCAGCACTTTCCAGTGTAACAAGTGTTCACACCGCACACGGGCTGTCGGTGAAACAGAATTTCCTTGGCCCAGACTGAGAGCGTGGGAACCATGGACTTGGTGTGCACATAGTGGCCCAGCGCTGTGACTCCTTACCTATGTAGGCTTACAAGGTAAAGACTGCTTCTACATCTCAACGCTTTCTTGCCTTGGTCTGTATCTTCCAGAAACTAGATGGGACAGAGCCTATAGGTGGAGGGTAGCAGGGATTCTGATCTGGGGGGAAGAGGGTCTCAAGAGGGCAGAACTCGACTCCCAGCTCTTACTCCCCATGGGATAGAGGGTCTGTTCTGGGCTCCAGCCCTAACCAATGGTTCATATGCTGACAGCCACTGTGACTGCCATAGGTTGAATGTTTGTGTCCCCCCTCACCCCAAATTATAAGTGCCCGATATATTAAATTATCATCCCCAATGTGATAGTATTTGGAGGTGGGAACTTTGAGGGTTTTTAGGTCATGAGGGTGGAGCCCTTAGGAATTGGATAAGTGCCCTTTTAAGAGACCCCAGAGAGCTCCCTTGCCCTTCTGTCATGTGAGGACAGAGAAAAAAAAAAAAAAAGCAAAACAGCTGGCTATGAACCAGAAAGTGGGCCCTCGCCAGACACTGAATCTGCTGGCACGTTGATCTTGGACTTCCTAGCTCTTGAACTGTGAGAAACAAATTTCTGTTGTTTATAAGCCACCCACTCTATGGTAGTTTGTTATACAGCCTGAAGGGACTAAGATAGTGACCTTGGACAAATCCCTTCACCTCTTTATCCATCAGTTTTCTTTTTGAGTCGCAAACTAGAGACCCCTGTGGGGACCTCTCCAGCCCTGAGATTTACAAGTAGAGCAGAGACCCCACCTTCACCCTCTGCCACCACCCTCACCATCTCCAGAGCCCTGGATGGAGCTCTCATTACACCTTTGGTGTGACATGTGATTGAAAAGTGCATTCTTAAGCCCCAGCTTCTCCACTCACCCTTCCTGCTGTTGATTTGCAGCTCAGAGTTGGTTGACTGCCAAGTCAAGTAATCAGGAGGTAATATAATAGCCTGGTATCGGAAGAATCCCCAGGGCTGGCAGCCTAGTTTGGAAAACTCTGTCCCCAAGCTGCCTGTGCCATTCACGACCAGGAAAATAATTGTGTAAAGCAGGCTGGCTCAGATCAAACCCAGCCTGACATGGCGCAGTGTAGGAATTGTCGGTACTCTGGTCTGATGTGGTTATTAGTGCCTTGCTTGGGGGCCAAAGCTGCCCAGAGGACCAGGTGTGCTTTGATTCATTTGCCTGTGCAGATCAGATGCTATTCCCCAATAGGTGGGGATAACTCTATCACAGCCTCCTTGCTCAGCACCCTCTGTTTTTCCCCTTGGTTTATCCCTGTCACCTGCTCCCACAGCCTCTTACCCCCGCCCCTGTCCATTGTCACTAAAATTCTCACAAAGTGATGATTTTATTGAGTGTGACAATTCATTTTTTTAAGGTAAATAATTAAAAGGATCCTTTATTTTAAATGTAGGTGGTGCCATAATTCATCAAAATAATTTATAATAGTTAACTGCCTCTTAAATATGATCTTATAAATGATGCCTTCTGAAGTTAAAAGTAATTGGGATTCAGTTTGTTTAAAATTAACTGTCTGTTATGAAGTCTTCTAAGAAAGGAAATCATGACAAGTTCTCAATCAGATAAACACCATTCCATTATTAAAGAGGATTTTTAAAAAAGCATAAACTGATTTGAATAGACCTAGCAATTTCCTGGATTTTGTCTTTCTGTATAAAACTTGACTCTTTATTTTTGTTTATTTATTTTTTAAGATTTTTATTTATTTATTTTTAGAGAGAGGGGAAAAGAGGGAGAAAGAGAGGGAGAGAAACATGTGTGAGAGGAACAGTGATCAGTTGCCTCTCATGCCCCCAACTGGGGACCTGGCCTGCAACCCAGGCATGTGCCCTGATTGGGAATCCAACTGGCAACCCTTTGGTTCACAGGCTGGCTCTCAATCCACTGAGCCACACCAGCCAGGGCTAAACCTGACTCTTTATATTAAAACTGTATTATGGTTTCCTACCATAAGCAAGAAATTCCTAACAGTAGCCTAAAAATGACCTTAGTGTCTTGGCAAAACATACTTCTTCACCTCCTAATGCTCACTTGGTGCTCCAATATAGACAGTATATCTGCTCTCTCACCTCTGATAATCTTCCCAGGCATCCCCATGGGAGGACAAACATGACAAATTACTATTCCAGCCATGGGGTCCACCTTAGCCTTCCAAATGCCACTGCTGAGAGGAGGAGCCATCAGAGATTGCCATAGCAACAGAATCTTTGTGACTCAGTGGATTAGTCATTCTCAGGCACTATCCTACTGACATGTGGTGCAGCTGAATATTCTTCCCAAAGATCCATTGCCGGGATCCTCATGACCCATGGCACTTCATGAGTCATGGTGGGTCAGATGATTGAGTTTCTGACATGTCCAGGCAAAGGAGATTACTTAAAATCAATTCATACTCTTCATTGTAAATCTAGATCTGATTTGGGTAACTGTAGACACATGCCTTAAACACTACTAGGCCTCCCTTCTGACTTGGGCAGCCGTGGGCCAACACACACTTGCTAGTCTGGAGGTGGTAGAGCCTTCCACATTGAAGGACTTTGGGATATTTTGGCCTTCTGTTGATAAAAATGGGTTCCTTGGGTTTGGCAGTGGGCCCAGATATCTGCATCTCTGGGTAAATGTTATCCAAATACCATTTAAATGATTTACAACCCAACTTCTCCATCAATTCAACATGCTCACTGATATTTCCAAAGCTTCTTGTCCTCAGATCGGGTCTTAAGGAAAAATACTGTTCCTTATATTCATCTAACAAAACATGTGCTAGCCTCGGGGAGTTGTGTGTCATGGTGTCCTGGCCTTCAGGAGAACTATGTGGTCACCTTTTTTGAAAAGGTGTTCAACTCTAGAGCAAGGGACGATGAAGACTTTCCCTCTGCATATCCAAATTCAAAATGATGTTTCTAAGTTTTCTCCTCCCCAGATATCCATGTCACGGTCATACTGATCAAGTTCATTGAAATAGTTTCTATTCATGGCAAACAATCCTCCAGCCATTGTAGGTGACTTTATTGGAGCAGTAGTTCTGTAATGGGGGGACACCCCCCACCTCCGGAAATAAGAAGGGGTTTGAGCTGCTGGCTGGAGACTTTGCCCCCTTGCTAAACATGGCAGCCAGAAGAGGGGCAAAGGCAAACAGACATGGCCAACACTGGTCCTCATTGGTTGGAAGGCTGGACACTCCCACTGGCTTTCCACATGCATGGGATTCTGGGAGGGGACTTTTGAAACAGAGCTCGCTGGGAAGTGAAAAGTCAGTTGGTTCTTCCCCTCTCCAGGCATGGGGCTTCGCCAGCAGGCCTGCCAATGGTGGCCAGTGTGGGCCTGTGAACAGGGGTTTGGAGCACAGACTTCAAAAGATACCTGAAGCTGAACAGCGACTGCAGACCAGCTAAGCCACCTACGTTTATGATAATTTGGGGTGGGAGAAGAGGTTCCTGGCATGACCTTGAACTGAGCTGGCTGAGGGTGACAGGGTGATTTTTCTCTGGGTGTCTCAGAGTGAAAGGGCTTTGAGGCAGAAACTTGGCGTTATTTCCAAAGACCTTGGTGATAACAGCACTGTGAACAGATTTTTGTTCTTGTGTTATTTTCAGTTCTTGAACCTGTGTAGTAGATGTAATGACAAATATTTAAATAGTTATTTTTGATGTCATACTTTGACTTTTCCTCTTCCCTTACTTTTGTTATCCAGATATTTTAGGCAGAAGCTTGCCATTAAATAAGATTCCTATCTTTTCCACTGAACTCTGCCTTTGGAGATTTTCCTGGTAGGCAGTGAGCAGTAGGACCCTCCCCTAACTGGTTGGGTTTGGTAACAGTTCCTTCTGGTTCTCTGAGCTCAGAAAGCAGAACAAGATCCCATTTGAAGTGCAGCCGCTGGGCGAACTCTCCAGGCTCCACAGGGAAGGAGCTGCAGGCCTGGGTGTCTGCACTGACAATGTGATCACTGAACACCTGACTTTCCGCCCGTCCTCTCTGTAAGGGCTGCAGCCACATCACATTCACTGCACAGTGGCTGTCCAGGAACACCAGAGCTTCTGCTGCATGGGCTGTTCTAATCATTCTTCCTCAAATTAATCCCTCACATTCTGTATTTCAAATTATTTTAATTTTTTTCCAGGGAGGTGTTTTTGGACAAATTCATCTAGTTCTCCTTTCAAATCATTAAAGTCACTGTCATCATCCATGAGGAAGATTTCATGGGGAAACTAGGCTCGTGCTGTGCACAGTCCAGATGCATCTGCTATGTCTTATCTTTTATGCTGCATTCCTGGTGTCTGGCACATCTATGTGTAGCCCAAGTGGAAGCTAAGAAGCATAGTGAAGGCATGCTTCTAATACCCTAAGGCTCTCAACTCCTGATCATGTTCATTAAAAGTCATACCCAACTCAGATGAGAATTTCACGTTGCCTTTTTCTGCATCTTCAGTATGATTATCTACCACATCATCAGTTTTGTCTGCTTTGAACTGTAATTCTAAAACTTAACTTGGACCTCGAATGAAATGTGGGTAGAAGTTCTGAGGAATTTTTGGGGCCCAGGAGTGGCTGAGTCACTTCACTGAAATAAACAAAATGCAAAGTTGTCCAGGTCGCAGATGTAAAAATACATCCATAACAGAAATATCGAACTGTGACGCTTCCCATTGTAGACCTAGCATAGCTGAAAGACCATTTTCAATTTCCTGGAGCAAAAGCTGCCGGAGCCATAAACTCATGCTGGAGGCTGGGCATGAACTGACATGAGAGTTAGAAACTCCAGGGATGCAGTCTTAGGGGGAAGACACATTTCTGTGGCCTTTACCTCCAGGAACCTCACTAGGTCCTCAAGGTGAAGGTGACCATCCCAGAAAGATCGTCTGGTGAATCCCGACGCAGGATCTCGGCCTTCTGGGACTCGGGTTGCGGCATCTTCCCTGACACCAAGCCCAGGTCCGAACTGCACTAGCCATCCTGGGGGGGGAGGGGCGGGAAGGGCGGGAGCTGGTCGGAAACGCTAAGCGGGGCGAGGTGGCAGCCGGAACTCGCCTAGGGCCCGGGGTGCTCGCCCAGTGCCCGTGCCACAGCCTCGGCTCCAGCGAGAGCGCCCCCAAGTGTCAGTTCATTAAAAAGTGGAAGCAGCTGGGGAACGGATTGCGGAAGATTAATGATGCACACAGACCATTAAACAGGGCCAGGTTGGGGAGTAAACACAATCACTGGGCTCCCTCCAGTGGGTAATCCTGCTCTGTCAGATCCGTCCTCGTTAGCTGGCTAAGGTCTGCGGGCTGGGGAGTTAACAGTGGGAAACGGTGGGGGAGGGTGGGGCTGGTGAGGGCCTTGAGAAACTCCATCAAGCTGAGGAAAAGCTGGGGCAAAACTGATGACTCCCTGTAATAGGACTTCCAGGCTGGATCTGGGCACAGGAGTCGTCCTGCCTAGGTGGGGTTTCTTCAGGAACCCTCAAGATTTGGGATCCTGAGAGTTGCCCGACTACACCTAAAGTTTTAGGGAACAGAGCCCCTTACTGTAACCACCTTTTCTGGCCTCAGGTCTCCCTCAGCCTGGCCTGGAATTCTAAGCCAAGGGATCAGAGCGTTAGTTGCAGGAAGAAAATGTCTCAGAGAGACAAATGTGAGCTGCCTACCAAGAATCCTGCACTTCATATTCCCCAAAAATCCCTCTAGAGATCACCTTGACTAGATGCCTGTCTATGGTTGGGACAGAACACCACATGGTGATTTCAGAGGTAGGTGGGGGGAGGCAGTTACAGAAAGAACGACAATTCCTTTGACTCCTGGACCTCGTGCATTCATTTCATAAACATTTATTAAATACCCATTATGTGCTAAACCAGGGGTGGCACTTAGCTGGCATCTGTTCCACTGCTCTTCCCTGCTTCCTTCCCCATGGTGGACATCAAAACTGATTAGAGCACTTTTTTCATGGGGTTAAGAAGAGTCCTTGGAATCCTTCTTAGAAACATTCCAATAGCCACTGACAATTAATTGGCACTAGCTGCTGAAATGAAATCTGTTTTCCATCCCTATGTTAGACATTTTAGAAAATTCTAAAGTTTATGTTGTAAGACAAACTGCTGAGGTGAGAGATGAGAGCACATTTGGAAAAAGAAGTCGCTGATCCGAATGAGAACTGAAGAATGGGAGATATTCATTACACGCATTCGTACACAAGGAACATGCCCTCGCTGGAAGGCTTTCAACCCGTGGGCCCCACACCTTTTGTTGGACTGAAGGAGGGCAGAGCGGATGGAAAATGGGTACTCAGGCCTCTCTTTCCCTGTGTCTCCAGCTCTCCCCACAGGGATGGTGTATGGGGTGTGATCAAGACCGGAGGCCAGTGAGAGAAGGCCTACGAGGGACAGGGAATTTGCTCGGTCTGCTCTGTGGGTTCCTTGTCAGGTAGGGGAACACGCCGGGTTGCAGTTCCCTTGAGGGGAAGCTTTCTGGAATAGCTTTCCATTCATCTGTACTCTGGCCCCACAGTTTCATCTCCTGGTTCCCTCCTGCTGCCAGGTGGCTCTTGACAGATGGTGTTAGTGTATGCCCCACGCCTTCTCCTGTGATGAGGCAGAGCCTACGCCCCTCCTCTCTCAGCCCTGGTTGCAGGATCCTAGTCTCCCAAGTCTTCATTCCCATCTTCTCATCTCTACTCACCCTCTGAAAGGGAGGGTTATGTCCAAGGCTTGACCCTTGAGAAAGGTGAGGAGGCCAGCAGGGGTCCCTGGCTGCTAGTAGAGCAGGGACCCCCAACAACAGATGTTTTTTTTCCTGGCATCAGAACCAGGCTTCCTCTTCACCCACAAATTTCTTTTTTCTTTGGACTCCCCTATTTTTGTTCTGGGATTCATGTTCCCCCAGGTCCTGCACTCACAGCCAAGAGGTCTCTCTGATTTCCTGGGCCAAAGACTCCTGGTTGCCCTCCAATGACCATCCCTCCTTTCTTCCTGGTGACAACTCCTGAATGTTTTCAGGGCACAGTGGGTCCATCCAAAAGTCTCTATTTCCCACCCTCTTTCGCAGCCACCATTGGCTGCGTGCCCAGATCCTGGTCAATGAGCTATAAGAGGAAGTGTTATGAGAGAAAGTGTAAGGGTTCCTTAAAGGGAGCTGACTCAGGGGGAGATTTTTGCCTTCTCCTCCTTCCTTCCTGTCGGTGCCTAAAATGTACACATGAAGGAAGAAGCCTCAGCAGCTCTTTTGATCCATGAAGTGACCCTGGGAATGGAAACCATATGCTAGGATGTTAGAACAGAAAGAGAAGAAGCCTGGTTCTCTGATATGTCTGGAGCTGCCCTCCCAACCCTGGACTGGCTTCCTCCAGACTTCTTTTAGGTAAAAACATGTTATCTTGGGTTTCCGTTGCATTTAGCCACATCTGACCCTAACTGATGTATTCCTTTTTCCGAGTTGCTTCTTGCCTCAGGACTAGTGAAGTCCAGTGGGGTTGTTCTCCAATATACCTCCTGCAGTCTCCTGGCTATCCCCCAGTTTTGAGCATTTCATGTATCTAAATCAAATATCTGTAAGGGCTCTCCATTTTTCCAAATCAAGAAAAATTACTTCTTCTGGTATCCAAGATCTTTCATTACTGGATCTCAACTCACCTTTTTAATTATATTTCCTTTGTTCTAAGGTTTAGTCAGGTTAATTTTCTGAATCCGCAGCTACCCCATAGTTTTCTGCCTCTCATCTGTGGCTTCAGTGGTTCTCCTGTCTGTCAACCCCCTACCCATCATTCCAGGCTTGTCTAAAAGTTGCTTCTGCCATGAAGTCTTCCCAATGTCTCTGAGCTAGGAGTGAGGGCTCTCCCCTTTGTTACTCCCATAGTAAATTATTTGTAGCTATTGAGGTCTACCTGATATTAATGCTATCTCTGCTTTATATTGACTTTATACAGCCCTTCTAGGGCTGTACCGAATCTTTCTCATTCCCAAATTCCCAAAATAGACTGGCCCAGGACCGACACATAGTAGGTGCTTGGTAACTATTGGCTTAGTAAGGTGACCACCCACTCCCTGTCTCTGGCCTCTGCTAAATCTAGGGTCCATGCAACTGTGCAGAAGTCCCCTCCTGAGGTGGGGCTGTCCCTCTTACTGTCACGCAGCCACTTGTTCAGCACTGGCTACAAGAAGGTGGGTGGTGGAAGCAGCACCTGGGCTGGCAGACAGACAGGTGCTGCCGCCTGGGCAAACAGAGATGTCAGCGTTGATGTAGGGGAGCTGGGCTACTCATTAGATCTGCTAAACTGCTGTCACAGGCTCTCTCCTCGTCAGTGACAGGGCTCACCTCTCCCCGCCCGGGCCCCTTGCTCGCTCACCACCCGGTCCTCTCCACTGACAGTTCTGACCTATTTGGGCACTGCTCTCACTCACTAACCCAAAGGCCACTGAACGTCAGGGCCGTCTCCACAGAATATAAGGCCATTTGTCTTTCGGAAGGGACGCTTCTCCCTCTGGGGACTGCTTGCAGCTCCTGTCAGTCTACAGCTGTAGTCAGAGGAGCCAGGTGAGAGGGAGCTGGTGTGGGCCGAACTGGCCTTGGATTCGGGGTGTTTGGATCATTTCGTGCTTGAGGCAATGCATTCTACTTAAGTGAAGTCTCAATTAAAAAATAAATCATGACCAGGATAAAGTGTAGCAGGGCCACAGAGAGTCGAATCCAAACTGGAATACCACAGGCCTATAAATGATAGTGATGCTGTTCCTCAGGGCCCCAGGGACGAAGGTGCATATGGACCATCAGCTTAGGGGGCAAACAGTTTGCATGGCCATGCCTGGGAGGAGACATGTGTTTTGGATCTTTTTCACTAACATAAGGCAGCAATAAAGCAAGTATAAGTACACAGCCTTTGAAGTTAAACTGCCTGAGTTCAAATCCCAGCTTGACTAAGTGATAACTGAACTTGGGTATGTTTCTTAACTTTCTGGACCTCAGTTTCCTTATCCATTAAATGAGCATTCACAGACCTCCTGTGCCAATTATACAAGATAATGCAGGTAAAGCACTTGGAAGAGTTTCCAGCATGTCGTAAATGCTTAATAATTCTGCTTATCCACTAGAATGGAAGCTCCAAGGAGACAGAGATCTTATGTATATTGACCATCTCATCATCCCTAGTGGGATCTCAATGGATGTTTGTGGAGTGAATAAATGTGCATCTAGAGAGTAAGCTTTGGGAAGACTGGATAATGCATTTTTTTCTTTCCTCCTGTGTCCTGCAAAACCTACGATAGTACCCTGCATACAATAGATGCTTAATAATTAATGATAAATTTCA
This sequence comes from Micronycteris hirsuta, assembly GCA_004026765.1. NCBI lineage: Eukaryota > Metazoa > Chordata > Mammalia > Chiroptera > Phyllostomidae > Micronycteris > Micronycteris hirsuta. The sequence goes on along the minus strand of PVJI01006516.1, from coordinate 37,934 downwards.
GCATACAGTGTCTTTGCAATTTTGGAAGATATTTTATATATAATAAGGAGTACTTAAAAGATCTTAACTAAATAAGTCTTACACTTGGAAGATTTCTCTATCTTCTGGAGTCTCTCTCAGGCTTTGGCTAAGTCACTCCTCCCAGGATTCAGCAGCTTGACCCGAGATAAGGTGTTGTGGGGAGGGTTCAGGACTGGGTGTCGGGAGACCTGGGTCCTGTTCCTGGATGTTTAATGACTTCACTATTTGACCCTGGCCAGTCACCCTCTGGCTCTGAGCCTCCATTTCCACATCGGTGATGTGAAGGGATTGGTCAGCTACTCTTCCAGATTGATTTCAGTTTGAGCCTCATAGCATTCTGATTTTAAGGTGCCAGGTTTTTGCCAGGACCTAAATCTGGGCTCATGTGTGATTCTGCAATCCCTTCCTCTGAACAAGGACCCAGGAGCACCTTTTCACTTTGTGTCCTTCATGGAGAAACCAACAAGCAAGATCGGAGGAGATGCCATGGAGGCAGGAATCTGGAGGAGAGGACCACTGTGGAGAGGTTGAGTGGGCATTGCTGCAGCCCACTGTCCTGCTGGTTGGAATGGTGGTGAGGGTGAGTTGTAACAAGAGTCCCATTTTGTGAGCCACTCCGACCCAATCTTTGGGGTGCCAATGCAAGAAATTGTCACACCTGTTGGACACCCCTTACTCCCAGAGGCGCCAGTGCTGGAGCATGGAGGGTAGAGAGGAGGAACGTGATGAACGGAACAAGAGTCAGCATTGCCGTCTCATCTGTCCTAGTCATCTGCTTCCAAGAGATCATTTTCTGTGCAGAAGTCTCACTGGAAAAGACCTAGGTGGAGCCCACTGGAAAACCCTCCTCCGTGCCCACACCACCTACTGCACCTCGTAGCTCATGTAGCCTCCTGTAGCGAGCTATGACCTCACCCTAATACTGGAGCCTGGAAAACCAAGGAAACCCTCTCTGTGGAGTCTAGGGTTTTGCTGTCTTCAAATTCTACAGAACAGGAGTCTTGTTTTCTCAAGTCTTATGACTGCCCAAATTCTCAGTCATACATGATGCTGAGTTCTCTGCTCTTCCAGGTCCTGGAGACTTTTGTGTTCAGTGTGATGGAGCAGCTGGGAGCCTGGAGAGGGCAGAGAGCCATGGGGAACACTCTGAATGCCAGGATCAAGCCAAGGCTGTTTTGTGGGACATCGGGTCACTTACTCTCTGAGCCTCAGTTTTATTATTAATAAAATAGGGATAGCAATAACTACTTTACAGTGTCCTGTTAAGAGCAAATGAGGTATAGAGAATGAAAAACATGTTTCAAGCTGTAAAGTGATGGGAATAATAAGGCATTGGCACTGAAGGAAGCTGTCCGCCTCCTGGGGAGGGGGCCCCCTTTGGAGCCACGGGCTTATTCTGGCAGAATTTATTGCCTCCCCAAGCTGCTCCTCCCTCTCTCCCAGAGCTCTCTGTTGCAGTTTAATTCACCTAATTGAAAGACTACTGGATCAGGCAAGGAATTTATCAAAGGAAAAGAGAGGAGAGCCTAGTGCCATTTGGCTCTTCACAATTTGTCCTTTCAAATCTTTGTAGGTAATTCCATTTCTGCATTAGAAGCAAGACTGGGGTTTTGTACGAGAGGGAGGGGCAGGAGGAGGAGGGAGGGAGAGCGAGGGATGAGGCCAGATGCTGGAGGAGAGCTGGGCTGCCAAGGCCTGGGGTTGGACTGGTTAGGGATTGTCTTATGTGGGAGAGGCCATAGCAATGGCAGAGAGCAGCCAAGACAGAGGGGTAAGGCTGAGGAGGGCAGTGCCTGGCTGGAAGGGAGCTCACTTAGAAGGTTGTGGCGGGTGGTGATGCCAGGCCATTGTAGCTCTTCTCTCTCCTGGGGATGAAGAGGCTCCAGCTGCCCTGGAGCCAGCTTTGCGACATGCCATTGCCTGCATGGAAGCCAGCGTAACCCTTGACAGCTCTTCTCAAGACTCTTCCCCAAATGCAGGTAGAGAGAGATGAGGGTGGTGGCAGAGGCCTGACCAAGAACTTTTTTTTTAAAATTTAAATAATTACTTTATTGTTGTTCAGTTACTGACCAAGAACTTTTCTAGGAGGATTCAACGCAGCCTGCCACGGGGAAGACAGACCATGCAGGGAAGAGACCGAAGGCCATGGGCATTAGGAGGGGAGCAGGTGGAGGGGAAACACAGAGACTAGAAAGGGTAGGGACACATGTACTGTATGGTGGATGCTATTTACAGACTGAAATTCCATCCCATGGAAGCTCCAGGAGGGATTATAACCTCACTTTATGATAGAATATGTGTTGGAGACATTTATTGCAAGCAAGTGGGTTAGGCTGAAACTTCAAGGGTGTGTGTGGGGGGTGGGGGATGAATGGACTCTGCACATCAGGCTGGGACACGTGGGGTCAGGGCATGCTGAGTCAGGAAGATGGGGGCGGGATGGATGGACGATTCTTTTTTTTAAAGTATATTTTATTGATTATGCTAATACTGTTGTCCTAATTTTTTATCCCCTTTAGCCCCCTCATCCTTGCTCCCCTCCACCCTCCAGCATTCCCCTCCCCTTTAGTTCATGCTCATGGGTTGTACATATAAGTTCTTTGGCTTCTCCATATCCTATACTATTCTTAACCTCCCCCTGTCTATCTTTTTAAAAGATTTTACTTATTTATTTTTAGAGATAGAGGGGGAGGGAAGGAGAAAGAGAGGGAGAGAAACATCAATGTGTGGTTGCCTCTTGTGTGCCCCCTACTGGGGCCCTGGCCTGCAACCCAGGCATGTGCTCTGACTGGGAATTGAACCAGTGACCCTTTGGTTCACAAGCCCATGCTCAATCCACTGAGCCACACCAGCCAGGGCTCCCTGTTTATTTTATGACTACCTATTATGCTTCTTATTCACTGTACCTTCCCCCCCTCCCATTCTCCCCTTCCCCCTCCCCACTGATAAACCTCCATGTGATCTCCATTTCTATGATTCTGTTCCTGTTCTAGTTGTTTGCTTAATTTTAGTTTCTGTTTTTTAGGTTCAATTGTTGATAGTTGTGAGTTTGCTGTCATTTTACTGTTCATAGTTTTTGATCTTTTATTTCTTAGATAAGTCCCTTTAACATTTCATATAATAAGGGCTTGGTAATGATGAACTCCTTTAACTTGACCTTATCTGGGAAGCACTTCATCTGCCCTTGCATTCTAAATGATAGCTTTGCTCAATAGAGTAATCTTGGATGTAGGTCCTTGCCTTTCATGACTTCAAATACTTTCTTCCAGCCCCTTCTTGCCCGTAAGGTTTCTTTTGACAAATCAGCTGATAGCCTTATGGGAACTCCTTTGTAGGTAACTCTCTCCTTTCCTCTTGCTGCTTTTAGGATTCTCTCTTTGTCTTTAATCTTGGGTAAATTTAATGATGATGTGTCTTGGTGTGTTCCTCTTTGGGTCCAATTTCTTTGGGATTCTCTGGGTTTCCTGGAAGTCTATTTCCTTTGCCAGACTGGGGAAGTTCTCCTTCATTATTTGTTCAAATAAGTTTTTAATTTCTTGCTTTTCCTCTTTTCCTTCTGGCACCCCTATGATTTGGATGTTGGAATGTTTAAAGTTGTGCCAAGGTTCCTAAGCCTCTCCTCATTTTTTTGAGTTCTTGTTTCTTCATTCTATTCCAGTTGGATGTTTATTTCTTCTTTTTGTCCCAAATCATTGATTTGAGTCCCAGTTCCCTCTCTTCAATATTGGTTCCCTGTATATTTTCCATTATTTTACTTCTGTAGCCTTCACTTCTTCCTTCATTTTGCAACCAAGCTCAATCAGTTCTGTGAGCATCCTGATTACCAGTGTTTGGAACTCTGCATCAGATAGGTTGTCTATCTCCTTGTCACTTAGTTCTTTTTCTGGAGTTTTCATCTGTTCTTTCATTTGGGCCATATTTCTTTGTGTAGGTGCACCTGTTATGTTGTAAGGGGGTGGGGCCTTAGGTATTCACCAGGGCAGGGCAACCCCCTTTGCTGTGTTGGGGCACTGTCTGTGGGGGAGGGGTCAGAGAGGGAACAGTGCTGGTTGCTTGGCTCTCGTCCCACTTTCCATCACTTCCCTTGCTTCTCTCAAGTGGATTGTGCCCTTTCAGGTGCTGATTCACTGGTGGGTGGGTTTGTGTACGTTCTAGGACCCTGTGGACCTCTCCAGTGAACTCTTGTGTAAGACTGGGAGTTTCCCTTGCCATCACAAGCCACACAGATGTTTTTACAGCCGTGAGTTTTGAGTCTTTAGTTTCCTGCACTGGAGCTCTGGGTTTTGCAGTCTGTCTCACTCCCCTGTTGTTCCTCCCGGTTATCTGTGTGCTAATGTGGGAGGCATCGCCTGTGTAGTCCACTGATTTGCCTTGCTACATGTCCTCTCTGCCCCTCCTACCAGTCTGGATGAATGTTTCTTTAACTCTTTGGTTGTTGAACTTCTATGCAAATGATTTTCTGGCAGTTCTGGCTGTTCTTTGTTTTTAAATTGGTTGTTATCCTTATTTTGGTGGGCCATGGAAGTGAAGTATTTCTGCCTATGCCTCCATCTTGGCTAGAACTTCAGGAAAGAGCTGGATGGACAATTCTGAACAAAGGAAGAACACTGTTCTCTGTGGGGCTGGATTCAGGTGTTCATGCACTACACACCTGCAGCATGGCATGGCAAGGAATAAGGTCCTGCCCCCACCTTTGAGGACGTTGTGGTTTAGAGAGAGGGCAGATGTGCACATGAGTATATGGATAAATGTAATGTAGTATGGTAAGTTAGTGAAAGGTGGGAGGTGTGTACATTGCATTCTGGGAATCCTGAGGGAAAGCTATTGATTAGTTCCCTGATAATGGGACAGGTGCCAGGAAAAACTTCACAGAGGATGTGGCATTTCTCCTGAAGAGAGTTTAGAGACTGATTTCTAGGGTGTTGATATAGGTCAATTATATTCCAGAAGAAAGGAGTGTCTGCCCTGTGCTCAAATATGTTAACACATATGATTCTCACAATAACTACTGTGAATCATTATTCTTTCCCCCTCCTCATTTTTCAGAGGGAAATATGGAAGCTTACCTAGGTATGTTGCAGCCTGTCAAGGCCAGGCAGGTTCCCTCAGGATTTGGGCAGATGGGAGAAAGTGCGGAGCCATGGGAATGCCAGACATGCCTTTATTCTAGGATGGGGCGAACATGCACACCACAAGCCAAGAAAAGTTATAGCACAGGACAGATACATCTTGGTGGGGGGATTGGAATAGGCTAAGTGTGTGCCAGAGTAAGGGGCCCTGTGGCTTCTGAGGGGAGGTCATGATCAGGTTGGGAGGGCTTACAGAAGACACTATCATAATTTTGCTTTTGGCTTGTACATGTGTTCGAGTCAGGGTGGGATAGAAATCTTGGTCAGCAAATTCCCCATTACTGAGAAATTTGTCAATGAGAGTGGTCACCGCAAGACAGATGCATGCAAGGAGACACCAAAAGAGAGAGAAAGGCTCATGTACACACATATCACCAACATGCCCAGAAATGTGTGAAGCACTTTTATTGGTTGATCATCACAGATGGTATCTGGAGGCCAAGAATGACAACGATGATGACAACGACTTCCAGCTTGCTAAGTCTTTTGACTCCCTCCTAAAATCTTGCGAAGTAAAAAATATTCTTTCCATTTCTAAGATGAGAAGCAGGCATGGGAAAGGTTAAACAACTTGCCCAAGATAATGTTGTTACTAGGAGCAGAAATGCAGTTTGTCAAGAGACACTTCAGCACCGCGGATGAAGGTGGTGGTCCAGGGAGCCCTATTCCTATGGCTCAGATCAACTTCTCAGGGCACGCAGAGAGTCAGGCCAATGGGAGTCTGGCCAATGTAACTGGGAGGGTTCCTGTAAGAAGCACAGGCATTGAAGAATGTAGACTCAGGTTTGAAAATTGGTGCTGCTTCTTGTAGCTGTGTGATCTTGGGCAAATTCGTCAGCTTCTCTGAGGTGACATTTTCTTAGCAGCAATATGGGAATAATAAAATCTACCCCACAAACTATATGAAAAGAGAGGAAAAATATGAGTGGCTTAACTCAGTGCAGAGTTACAAAGGATTCTGTTTACCCTGAATGTCCAGGACCTGTCCTATTCCATGAGGGATGAGATCTCCCAAGCAGGTAATAGTGAAGGGCAGCAGAGTAGTGTCTTGGAGTAGTATCAGTGGAAGAGAGATGGCGAGGGGACTTCATAGGGTTTTCCTGATGTGGGAGCTTGAATTCTTTCAGACCTAGGGACCTCAGGCCCTAGAGATGCCAAGTAGGACTTCAGGGAGATAGCCCACCAGGACTGAGGCCAGCTCCCCAGGCAGTGATGGGGCTTGCAAGGGATAGCCTGATGAAGTTTTGCACCCAGAACCCCAGGGTAGGGGAAGAAAACCCCCCAGGTTCTGCTTGGAGCTCTGCCTACAGTTTTCTGCCATCAGCAGGCAAGACACAAGGCTGCTGCATGGGTACCAGTGCATGCAAGGTTATTGCCCCTTAATGTTTAATGTACTGAAGAACCATTAGACCCTGAAATGGGCAGTTCTCAGTTGGTAACTTTAATTATTTAAAACTCAGTCACGCCTGCTTATTAGCAATTATGTAGGGCACCTCCCAGGGTGCTAGGGGCCTTTCCCTTTTCCTTCCTCCTTGGGGGAGAGCAGGGTTGCAGACTGCTGCCTTCAGGTGCTGGAAAAGCAGCACCAACCAAGCAGCTGGTTCCTGTTGCTTTGTGGCCTGGCCTTACCTAGGACCAAAGAGGGTTGTCTACTTCTTCTCAGAGGTGAAGACAGGGAAGGACCTTCCAGAACAAATTGGGAGGGTCCAACGGGTGCTAACTGCATATCATGGTGCCCTTAACAGAGCACATTTGCTTTCATCACCTAGTTTTCTTCTATCACCATGCCCATTTTGCAGTTAAGGAAACAGCCTTGGAGAGGTTAAGTAAGAGCAGTTATCTCTTAGAGAGCTTAGCTGGTGTGCATCCCCTTCTTGGAGAACTGCCCATGGAAGCCTTAGGCCTAACTGCCATGAGAGTAGCATGTGATCTCCAGCTCACCTCTTCCCTCACTCCATCTCCACGGCTGCCTGGCCTGGCATGGGTTCCTGGTCCACACTGGGCCACTCAGAGGCTCTCCTTTGGAAATGCAGTCGGGACACAGTTGGTTGAATGCTGCACCTGGAGAAGATGGGGAACAAGGACCCTGGGTGGCCCATTTGAATTATACATAAAGAAAGGCAGACACTAGAAATAGGTTCACAGAGGCAGGGAGAGGAGCGAGAGAGAGAGAAAAGGCAGGGTGGGAGGAGAGGGAGAGAGAGAAAGAGAGAGAGAGAAGGGGAAGCCACAGAAAGACACAGAAATCACCCCTGGTCCTTTGCTCTCTACTTGCGAGACCTTGCTGTACTTGCTGCTCTCAGGTTTCTAGAGGCAATCCTGTATCTTTTTCTTGCTTGAGATAGTTTCCTATCCCGATTCCCTTAGCAATCTCAGATATAACCATTTTGAGGCCAGCTCTGGTGGTCAGTCAGAGATTACAGGGCTCCAGTGTCCCATCAGACTTCGGGGGCTGGGTTGGTCCATGAAGAACTGCCGGGGCAACTCTGATTACAGGCTTGAAAGAGGAGGCAGCCACTCGCCACAGATACCAGCAGTGTTCACTGTCCCCTGTGGAATCTCTCCTACCACCTCTCGCCCAACCCAGGACACCCACTCAGGCAAATAGGAAGAGACTCCACTTACCAGCAGCCAGGCCTCTGGCTCTGGTTTTTAAGAAGGGAAGGGGAAAAAATGGAAAAAGTGAACATGAGTAATGGACCTGGAATGAGGCATACGAGATAACACTGAATAATAACACGTCAAAAACTACAAGATGTATTTTTTTTTATTTCCCAGTGGAGTTTCCATTGCGCTAATCCATCACTGTAGAGCAGGCACAATTATGCTTCCCCCAAAAAAGCTCTGGGAGATAAATGTGAGTAAATTAGGGTTTATTATATTATTTGGGGTGATATAATTTCCAAGTGGGCGCTTATTAAATTACTTCCTCTGGTGCTGACACCTCCTGCCTGGGTCTCTGCACCTTTGCTCCTCTTTTCTGTCTGAGGCTGGTTTGTATTTTACTGCCTCTCATCACTTTTGTTGGGTGTGGGGTACCAACAGAGAGAGCTAGAAGGGAGGCTGAGTCACCACTGGTGGGGCTGGGTGTGGTCTTTGCTGGCCTTCCTACAATCACAGATCTACAGACTCACGCAGCACAGAGATACATATAATATAGAGATACCCAGCCTACTCCCTCATTTCACAGATGGGGAAACTGAGGCCCAAGGAAGAAAAGTGAGTTGCTAGGGATAGAGTTGAGATGGGCACCCATGTGTTGACTCCCAGACCAGTGTGCTAGTCAGTCTTCTTGACTTCAGAGCAGTTTCAAGCGCAACAGCAGAACCCCGTGGAATTTAGGAGTCTTGCTTGTCTACCGTGGGATCTTTTCTGTGACCCAAAAGGAGACATGAAAGAAGACCTGTGGTCTAGTCTTGGTTTGACCACAGAAAGGTTGTGTGGACTTAGGCAAGTGACTTTACCTTTCTGAATCTTTATAACAAGTGTACCTTCACCCTAAAAAGGCTTGGAACAATGCAGTGGTTTTTAGACTATGTTTTTAGCAGTGGAACTCTGTTTTGGAAACCTGTTTGGAACTCTAATATATAAAATAGTTCAATGAGGAGTTACTCCGAAGAAGAGCGCTGGGGATTAGGTGGCCCTCCCTCACTTTGCCTCCATCCTTCCCGACCTGGTTTGAAACTATGGGGCCCAGTTTCAGCGTCTGACCTGACTCCGCCCTGCGATGCCCTTCTGGAAGCCTTGCTGAGTCCTGCCCACTCTCCAGAGGTGAGTGCTGTGTCTCTGCCAGCGCTGAGAGCCTCTGGTCAAACTCCACAGGACCAACCACACAGTCTTGTCTCGGTCCCAGTACGGTAATGCCGTGGATCTCGGCCCCAGGGTTAGTACATGGTTTTGCCATTTATTAGCTGTGTGATCTTGGCAAAGTATTAATATTATTTTTACCCTCTCTGAGTTGGTCTCATCATCTCTAAAATGGGCTAATAATAATTTTGACCTCATAAGGCAGTGATGCTTGAAGGAGAAAATACATATAAAATGCTTAGTGTGGTGCCCAGCGTGCTGTAAATTACAGTTATTATTTTCACTTGAGTCCGACTGCCTTGGTGTTTTCTTAGCCAGGCCCCTGCGAGGACGTGCTACAGAGCGCAGTGGACGCTTAATGAATGGATGAACGATAACCATCATTTTTACTAGTTATGGTACAATGGGGAACGATGTCGTGAATACATTCCTGTCCCCACTCTCAAGGGACCCTCGAGTTCTGCTTGCCCATTTGGATACGAATGGGGCTGAATGGGGACTGGGACCCAGGAGAAGACGGTGGGGGAGCCGGAAGGAGAAAGCCACGAGCCTCAGCAGAGGGGTTGGCCAAGGCTTCCGAGCGGAGGTGGACTGCTCTCCTCTGGCCGCACACCTCGCTTGCTCAGAGAGTTCAACGCAGACCTCTGCGCCACCAAGGCAGGAACTAGAACGTGGTCGCCAGGACGTGCGGGGAGAGGAAATGGGAGTTAGAGTTCAATGGGTGCGGAGCTTCTGTTTTCCAAGTTGAAAAGTGGTCTGGAGATTGGTAGCACAACAGTGTAACTATACTTAACACTGCTGAACTGTACATTAAAAATGTACATAAAATTTTTGTTACGTGTATTTTACCATGTTAATAATAGAGATAAAATGAAGGGAAAACACACAACAAAACCCTACACGACACTACTTATGATTCCCCTGGCCCGGAGGTTGAAGTCAGGCCCGGCTCACAGCACCCATGGGGCTGAGCTCCAGGAGGTGGCTGGACTGAGTTCTCATACGGAGGCTCTGGGAGAAAACCCCACTTGTAGACTCGTGCGGTTATCGGCAGCTGTAGATCTGAGGCCCCGCGTGCTTGCTGGTGCTTGGCTGGAGTCGCTGGCGGCTGGTGGAGGCAGCCCTCAGGCCTCGCCCCTCGGCCCCTTCCACCTTCAAGCCAGCAGCAGCCTGTCACGTTTGTCTCAGGCTTCCAACCTCCCCGACTCCCCATCTGTGGCCAGCAAGAGCAACTCTCCTTTAAAAGGGCTTGGCGAGTAGGTCAGTCCTCCTGAATCATCTCTGTGTTTTAAGGTCACCGATTTTGGACTTTAGATACATCCACATAATTCCTGACAAGATACCTATTTAGTGTTTGATTGGATGACCAGGGTGGAGAATCTTGGGGGGCATTTCAGAATTCTGTCTCCTCTGGGATGTGTTCTTAGAATGGGGGTTGAAGGAGAAGAAGGGTTTTAAAGGGTGAAGAAGGGCATCCCAGGCAGGGAGTCCAGACTAGGGATGTGACAGAGTGAGCGTTTGTGGGGTGGGGGTGCTGTGATGAGAGTGAGGCCAGGCTGGCCGGCACGTGATGTGCTGAAGCTCCCCACTGAGCTGGGGCTGGGACTCTGCAGATGCTTAAGGACAAGAAAAAAACACCTGGGATGGTTTCGGATGAGAGAGGGTGTGTGCACACACCTGGGTGTTCTTTGTGGGGTTGTGTGGGGGGTGCCTTTGGATCAGAGGAGTCTGGAAAAAAGCAGAAATGTTCTTCTTTGCCCTGGGTAAGAGGAGTGCTGTTTTTTCTTCATTCCATTATTCTTCATCTGTTCGTTATACAGTGCCTACTGTGTGCTAGACCAGTGCTAGATTCTGAGGACACAGTGGTGAGCGCGACGGGCGTGACCCATTTCCTCTCTGTGCAGCTTAGAGTCTGGAGAGGAGAGAGGAGACAAAGGGACTCCCATGCAGAAGGGAATGTGGTGACAGGGGAGGTATTGTGTGTACAGGAGCCCGGAGGGGCCCCTCACCCCAGGTCCTGGTTTGAAGTGGATGCAGCAGGAGCCCCTTTCCCCCACCCAGGGGTCAGAAGGTAGAGGAGAGACAGAGGTCCAGTGAAAGTCCATCCAGAGAGTGCTTGCCCAGGCCATTCTGCCCTTGGCCGGGAGGAGGCCTGGGCTGGCACTGGGAGGAGCCCAAGATTGGCCTGAAGTGTACAATTGTGGGAAAAGGGGAGGCAGAGGGAAGTACAAAGCTGTTTGATCAGAGTCTGGCCCCACGAAAGAGCTAAGTGTCTTTTTGCTGGCAGCTGCAGCAAAAGGTGCAATCATTAGAAGGTGGCATTTTGCATTAAAATTGTTTCCATCAGCCTGTGACATTTTCCTGTTCCTTCTGGTCAGGAGACCTTTTAGTGCCACAGATTCAAATGCTCAAGCTTCAGAATTTCTTTCCTGCTGGGAAAGAAACCCAGACTAGTCACCCTGGGGTGGAGATCTGCACTAGCTGAGGTTAAAAAAGCAGATGAACTAGTGAGCGCAACAAGGCCCAAGGGGTGTGCGCGAGGCCCCAGAAAAGAACAAAGTCTGTGTCCTGTGCAACCAAACTGTCATGCGTCCATGAGGACGACAGGCCTGGGTTTGGGGCCCTGCACAGGGGGCCCTGCAAGTGCCTTCATTACTGTGGAGATAGAGACCCACACTGGAGTCTGAGTGTGACTGTGTGCACTGTGGAAAGAAGTGAGCAGTTGTGTGTGAGTGTATGTGCATGTGTGCAGGCAGGCACCCTCAGTGCCGGGGTGAGTGCAAGGCTGCACAGCTCAGGGCAGGTTGTCAGGCTGCTTTGTCTGACGGGTGGGTGCGGTGCCCATCTGTCTGCTCACCTCTCCTTGCTCACAGTCTCCGATCTTGCTGAGCGATGCTACCACATGCCCAGCTGTCAATCCCCAAACCCAGGAGTCCTTTTCCTTCCTTTCTATCATCTCAAGTTCAAGTTTCTCCAATTCAGATAGACCTCTTGTGACCACTTCAGTCAAAATAACTCCACAACAGCACAAACATCATTTCTTTTATAGCATTATCTCTCCCTGAAATTATTTTACTCTGTGTTTGTTTATATGGAGAGTGTTCTTGCCCCGCTCCAGGGGTTGGCTGTCTTGCATGTGTGTATACCATGCCAGTATACAGGAGGCACTCAGTAATTGCTCTGTAGAATGAGTGATGGATTGTGTCCTTGTGTGCCTCAGGGGCTGACTTATGTCATGAAGGAGGAAAAGTATTCCTTCAGTGCAAAGACATTGCGACAAAGGACAAATTAACACAGAAGAGCGAGTTACTTGTCATGAGAGCATTCAGATGGCAACTGAATGAATGCTATGAGCTTTCCATGCCTCCAGGTATCACCCAAGTGCCATATCATGGGACACGAGGCTCATCAAGCACTGGTGCCATTTCTCTGCCCTGCCTCCCAGCTCTCCGGCTATGTGTGCCTCTCACACCTGTCACACGTGCTGTTAGCATGGATGGGAAGGCCCTTCTTGTTTCCTTCACTGGAAGCTCGTTGCCATTCTTCCAGCCTGTGCTCAAGTATTCACACTCTATGAAGTCTCCTTCAGCTTCTCAGAAAGAACCAAGTTTCTCTTTGTCTTGTCCCTTCTTTGGGGGCCTCTCTTGTGGGCTGCTTAGCTCTGACCATTGTGCTGTGCTTTCTTTCGTGTGTGCCTTTGTAACAGACAGAGAGCCCTCCTGCAGACGAGACCTGTGGCTCGTCATCCCTAGAGCCCTGCACGGAGGTGCTGTGATACCAATGCATGCTCGGCAACTATCTGCAAAGGAGATGTGATGGTATGTCTGGCTGGACAATGAAAGCTGTAGTTCTAACAACAGAACCTCTGCTCCCTGGCCATTTCCCTCGGTCCCTCTGATTTTGTGGCCACCAGAGGTTGGCCCAATCCAGTGACTCCTGGGTTCAGCTTGAGAGTCTGTGATGCCCCAATGGGAAGAAGTTAAATGGGTGACTATTCGGATCCCTGGTGAGCCAATGACTGGAGGGACACCTTCCTCAGCCTGGGCCCTGGGAGGAGGGACCTAGGACTCAGGCCATTGAGGAAATTTACAAGGCTCCTCCCTCATAGGGCCCAGACAGATTGTTCTGTGGAGACCCCAGGAAGAGACAGCACTTTCTGAGAGGCCGGGACTGAGAGAGGACGGGAGAGGTGAGCCTCAAAGATCCCCACTCTCCATCAACATTCTATCAGAGGTACAGAGAGCAGAGATGCAGACATTCAGAAAGGAAGTATGAGGGATGTGGCAAGGAGGGACCCTCTAGGAGTAAGTCAGCTTGGGCTGGTCTAAAGTGAGCATTCAGGGCAGCCCTGGCTGCCAGTTGTGGGGTGCATACCAGCAGCACCGAGACCTGGGGATATGATGGGGGACAGCACCCTGAACCTGAGGTTGAAAACTGTGGGCTCCGGTCTGGCTGTGTCACTTTCTAAGCACACAACTTTGGATGAAAGTCCCACATTTGTCCAGGTCTCAGTTTTCTTGGCTACAAAAGAGAAGTCTAGGGATTAAGCACTGTGTTGTGCTCTATCTCACTTAACCTTCACTGCATGTCTATGAGATAAGAACTACTAGATTTCCCATTTTACAGATCAGGAAACTGAGGCTTAGCCACACAGCTGGTACAGGAATTTGAACCCATGCTTTGTCTAGCTGTTAAGTCCATGTCCTCAGCCACTACTCTATGTTGCCTTGCAATTCCTGCCAGGCCCAGTTCACAGGACCAATGTGAAGATTCGAAGAGATCATGGCTGCACACACAGTGTAAGGGACTCAGCAAGGTTCGCATGGAGGACCACGGCTGTGTGGCTTGGGGCTCAGGACAGCCACTTCTCCCTGCACTGCTCCTTTCCCCTCCCCTGAAGCGCTCTCTGGCTTCTCCTGGGCACAGGTGAAGGCTGGTGCCCTCTCTGCCTGCTTGTGCCGTCACTAAAATTTACATTGGGCTCTGTCATTAGACCAACAACAAGCTCCCTGTTTGACTAGCCCTGTCCAAATTTGCTCGGCGTGAGCAGAAGCCCATGGTAAGTAAACGGTTTTCAGTTGATATTTGAGCACTAATGAAGAGGCAGCGAGTGGGGCCCATTAATAACTGAGGAGATGATTGTGTTTGCAGAAGGCCTGTATACAGCGTGTCAGCCTGCCCAGGCAGGGCCACCTCCTCATTGATTTCCCAATCAGCCGCTGCGCTCAGGCCGAAGGCATGCTCCGTGCAGTCTCAGGGCTGAATCTCTCTTCCCTGGGTGCTGCGACCCCATAGAGGATCTCAGCCCGGGTCCCAGGTGAGGGTGGAGGCTTCATTCTTTTTTTGTTGATTCATTCAACATGCATGGATTGAGATCTTTTATTCATGGGTCACTCTGCCAAGATCTAAGTCCCTATCCTCACCTAGAAACAGAGTCTACCCTTGACCTTACTGGGGAGCATGGTACCTCTGGGCAGACTCCTGGGAAAAAGCTGATTCTGCGTGGACCTGTGACCATCACTACAAGCTGCCCATCCAAACTTCCTACTCTCATCCTGAACTGACCAATCACCTGATCTGCGATGAGAGATGGCCTTCTGGCTGGTCTTAGGGGATGGCATCTTTCCTCCCCATGTTATCCTTTGGCCCTGAAATCCAACAGGCTCAGCTTGGGAATTTCTGGCTTTGCGTAGGATAGTTAGTGATGGAGAAGGGCTGCAGGGCGGGGTTGGGGGCCCACTCACTCTCCTCACTGGGAACCTTCCAGATCTTGAGCTCTCCAGGGAGATGATCCAGGGCCAGGGCTCAGGACCCCAGCCTGAGCCTAGTTTGGGGGTGGTTTCTGGCCTGTCTTGTATGGGGCATCAGGATAACAAAGGCAGCATCCTATCTGACAAGTCTGTAGTCTGGTGGAGGAGGCTGACCGGCGAACAAATAACTGGAGAAACATGTAATAAGTTGAGAAGCATGGATCAAGGGCTCTGGGAGCAGAGAGGAGGGAGCAGAGAGGACTTCCCAGAGGAGAAGCCATTGAGCGGGTTCTTTAAGGCTGGATGTAGAGGCCATAGGGACTGCGCCCGATGATGGGGGCGGACAAGAACAGCGTCTGCCACTGACTGCAGTATTGCAGAGAGACCCGGATCTGTGTCCACTGACCCAGATAGTTATTCAGGGGAGGATTTTGTCAGGCAGGTCCCTGAGTTGGAACTGGGGTGTTGGCGTTGGGCCTAGGGTGGAAAAAATACTGTCCTAACGTAGGTGTTGGTGTCCACAGCATTTCCCCCCATGAGATTACTCCTGGGGAAAGATGGGGGAAGGTGTCGGGGTGGAGTCAGGAAGCTCAGACTCTCATCAGCCCTGCCGTTCTCTGGGAGGAGAACTTCATTTCTTGGAGCTGCCATTTCCTGAGGCAGTCAGTACACCAAGAAACAAGAAACAACAACTCAAACACCTGTATTTAACTTTGGTTTCTAGACAGAGAGACACACACAACTTATACCTTGTGGTCCCTCCCATATCACACAAATCTCCTCTTGCTACAGCCCTGGGGGCAGAGCCCATCTGCAGATAACTGCGGAGAAACTGTATTTACAGGAGCCCAGGGCCAGATTATGATGCTGGGGACCAAGAAGTGACTGAGAAGGACTGAGGAGGATGCCTGATCTAATCCTAAGGGAGCCAGCCTGGCACTGTGTCCTTTCTCCTGGAACACAGAAGACTCGAGCAGGGCTGCTGGCTTGAGTACCCTCTGACAGGACTCGGAGCTCCCGGGATCAAGGGGGCTATCTGGAGTCCTCCTGGGTGCCTGGAAGAGTTCTGAGGAGTGAGAGTCTAGCCCATAGGGCCTGATCCTTCAGCCTTTGGTTCTGGTTTAAGCTACCTCCCCTCCCCTCTTCCACCTTTTAGTTCAAGGAAGCCCTGCCAAGGGCTGCAGAGGGGCAGCCCTTCTGTGGCTGAAACCCCTACAGCAGTATGAGTCTTTGACCAGATTCTAATGGGATAGAGGAGGTCATATCCACCATGGTGATCTCCTTCCTACTGTCCTCATTGCCACACTGTCTTATCTTACTATCTCTCATCGAGAGCTGGAAAGAACCAACCCCAGCTCTCCCATCAATCAATGCCTGTTCCCTAGCCCCGGGTTAGCACAGCAGTATGCTATGGAAGCATGTCTGTTTATGCATCTGGGCCCCTTTCCTGGGGTGGGGACCTGTCCCATCCTGGGATGGGGACCTGTCTCTGCCACCTGGCCTATCCAGCAGAAAAAGAGGGTCTTTGGTTAGACAGTGAAAAATGAAAAAGATTGTTAGCAATAATAATGCATTTCACCGTGAGTGGTGGTCAATGTCAGGGCAGTGACTCACAATCTGGTTGCGCTTCAGAATTACCTGGATATTGTGGGTGATGTCTGGTCCTCACCTCAGACCAATGGAGTCAAATTTCTGGAGTCTAGTCATCTTTATTATGAAAAAGCTGCCTGGTGGTTGGATGCTCAGCGAGGGATAAGCACTGTGAAGCTAGAGAAGCTTTATCTCCTTGGGTACTGTCTCTCAGAGGCTGGTTCCTTCATCCTCTAAGCTACACTTGCAGATTCAGAAGCCCACTTGATTTCCATCAAAGGGAAACCTGGATGGACCTATTGCCTGAATGCCTAAGCCAGAGGTCAGGGGAGAAAACATCTGGACCCTGGGAAAGGAGAAGAGAGGCCTGGAGTTTGAGAGGGGGGCAAAAGAGCAGAAAGGTAGACGTCCAGATGTCACACAAGGGGGACACGGCATGGAGCAAAGGAGAGAACCACTTTGTGCTTGATTATCAGATGAGAAGATTTATTTCTGAAAATGTGTCATCCTTCCTTGGCTTCCAGTTGACAAGAGCATAGTTAAGGGTAACATTTGGGGAGCTCCCTCTGGGGTTTGACACCTGACGTGTGCAGTGCGCTGCTGCACCTCAGAGTAAACCGTTTGCGCTGGGCTCCGGTTTCTCCTATGCCTGCCTAAGCTGGACGCGGGCTGAAGACGGGAGGGAGAGTCAACACAACCCATGAAGTGCCACTGGAAAGTCATAGGGACGTGAGACAAGCACCCTGAGACTAGACTTGCAGTTTGGGAAGAAAGAACTGGGTGATCCAGGGGAAGAGCCTGACTTCTGGAACACTAAGTGAGAACACAAAAAAGAAAAGGCCTACAAAATTCCTTCATGAAATGATTAACTGGGGATTTAAAAACACGTAGCCTCGGTGAACACCTAACTTCTTAAGCGGCTTTGTTTTGTTTTGTTTTGTTTTTTTGTGGGGAGAGGAAGTCGGGGCTGATGCAGGAGCTTGTTCTTGGCTTTGCCCTGCACAACCGCCTGCGGCCAGGCTCCTGGGTCTCGGCTGCTGATATAGGGCTGGGTGTGGGAACCAGCCAGTTCTCCGAGCACTGGCACTAATAGCCTTCTGGAAGCTGGAGAAGAGTGCTAGGAACACACCACTGAGAATGATAGCACAAGATTTGAGTTGTGTTAGAATCTCATGGAAATGGCACAGAACTCTCACAGAAACGGCCAACCTTGCATGTAGGGTGATACTGCCATTCATGATACCCAAAGAACTGAGTCATATGCCCCTCACAGGAGCTGCTCATGGACCCAGGGCCAGAGAGATGGACGTGTCTTACAACTCTGCCTCCCTGCCCGAGATGGAGCACAGGGCGATGCGGGAGGAGTCCCTCTCTCCCTCACTCAGCAGTCTGCCTGGCCCACTGTATAGAAACTGCAGCCCTTCCAACAGTAGGGAGCTGCTTCTGCTCTTCCCTTCACAGTCTCAATCACTGCCTCTCTCCAAATGGGTCAATAAGGTGGAAGGAGGAGCCTGCTTAAGAGTGCGCGAGTGCCCTTCCTCTCTCTCTTGTCAGGGCTGCCCTGCCTTCAGTGAGTCTGCCTTCCCCTTGTCTTCATTGGGGCAAAGTCTGTCCCTGCGGGGAAAAGGCCTGCCCTTTGGAGCACCATGTTCAATTCCAACTGAAAATATTAAGAGCCTAGCTGTGGGTGTAGGTCCAAGCTATGCTTTCCAATCCAGCCCTGTCAGCAATAAAGCTGGTAGTTTTTTCTGTTCCCATGGAAGGAACTGGTATTTGAGCCAGAGAGCAAAAATGGGCAGCTTGGTTGGGGCTGAGAAAGCATTGCAGCGGAGAAGGCAGCAGGAGCAAAGAGGTGCTGGTAGCAGAAGGCTAATAACAAACACTGCTGACAGGGGAGGCTGCAGGGAGACTGGAGAGGGCCTTGCACGCCGAGCTGAGGAGCTTGAACTTGGTTGGACAGACATAGGGGAAGCCACTCAAGTCTGTTTAAGTCAAAGCATAACAAAAATCAGAACTGTAAGAATCTAAAAACTTGGGTACTGATTAGATGGCAGGAGCAAGGGAGCACAAGGGATCCTGAGGAACTTCAGGGTTTCAAATTTGATTGCATGGGAATGTGGATGGCCTTCTGAGGAGCTGGGAAATGAGGAGGAGGAGTTGGGTGGGGTGGGGAAAAGACAATAACTTTGGTGCCCTAAATTTGGGGCTTGAGCTGTTATAGGATAACCATAGAGAAGGATCTAGTAAGTACCCTTTAGAAGGAAGGTGGGAGCTTTCTTAAGGGGCGAGAGGGCCTGAGGATTTAGACACGAGAATCATCTCTATCTTGGTGGAACAGCCACCAAAAGTAGGGTGGAGGCAAGGGCTAGAGAGAGAGCCAATGTGACACCCACACATGGACTCGGGGCTGGAGGAGGAAAGAGCTGTGAGTGGAACAGGGAGGACACGGTCGGAGGGAGAGGAGTCCCGTGAGCAGCAGTGCGGCATTACTGAGGTAAGGACCAGGAGTGCTTTTCATGAAGGAAGGGTCTGATATCCACTCCAACTACAGCAGAAGGGGGCCGTTCAAAGTGAGAAGTGCACTCAGAATTCAGAGGATGAGAACTGAGAACAGCTTAGATGTGGTCGCTGGGGGTCATCAGTGGCTGCAGCCATAGAGCTTGCTGGGGTGGGAGTCAGGCTGCAGGGTGCGCGGGGCAAACAGGTGGTAAGTGGAGAAGCCGGGGCAAGCCGCGCCCCCCACCCCCACCACCACGTTTGGAGTTAGAAAGAGAAGGGGAGAGGGGGTCAGAGGTCACTGACTGAAGGGAGAAGCAGGAACGAGGGACACTACTGTGCTTGTGGGTTGATCTAGAAGGGGGCAGATGAGGGAGTGGGGCTGGGGAGGGATGAATTTCTTCTGTCTCTTTACTGGGAAATGAGGAGTGTGATGTTCTTTCCTCCTGGCAGGGAGTGGGCTGCAGGCCGAATGCCAGCGGGCTGGAGACAGCGGCTGCCCTGGCAAAGCTGTTCAGGGCGGGGATTGCACAATGGGTGTGGGTGCAGTAAGACTCATGGGAAGCTGTCCCGTTCTTTCCAGTCCTGTTTGTCCTTATGTCCATGGGGTGGTGGCTTCATTCTGGGCTACTTATTCACGTGCCCCTGCCCTTGCTACGGGACCCACCGTGAGGCAGTGGTCACTGCTGCTCACCTGCTCTTGCTGCCTGCCCCACCTTTAGTTTCCTGAATTATACAACAGATACCACACACAACTTCAAGAGTGCTCAGAAAACCTGGTGGGGTTAAGGGATTCTTTTGAGAAGGTGCAGCAATATTCCCAAGTGGAAATACTCTAGCTCGCTCCCAGTTTTACTGGGACGTTCTCACATTGCCTTCAAAGTCATCCTCACAGAAGCCAGACTCCTCTGATTCCCATTGACTCAAGTTCAGGCTGCTTACACAGCATGTGAGAACCTTCACCATGTGACTCTGTTCATTTTTTCAGCCGGATTTGATGTCCCTCATGCCTCCAAGCATGCAGGTCCTTTCAGGCAGCTCCTTGTCCTCTGAGCATCTTGCTATGCTTATGCAAATGCTGAGCCCACTGCCTAGGATAACCTTCTCCCTCTTGTCTCACTGACTCCTGTCCATCATCAAAGACCCAGCCCAGAGGTTACCTTCCCGAAACAGCATTACTGGCTGCCTACCCTTTCCTTGGGGATTCCATCGTGGATATTGTCGGTAGTTTACCCAATTCCCATCTCAACTTTTAAAAATTCATGACAGACCCTGATTCTGTTTGGGCACTTACTCTTCTCCCACATGGCCAGTAGCTTTAGGGGAGGCTGACTCCCCATGACCGTCAAGCCTTGGGGTCGAGTCTGATTGGTCTGAAACAAACCCATTCCCCCTAGCCAGTAACTGGCCGTGGAACTGGGAATGCAATGCACATTTGTGCCAATAAGACACACAAAAAGAGGTAGACCAAGGAGCTTCTGGAAAAAGTCTTCTTGCTTCCCAAAGGCAACTAGAGGAAAAGGAAACTCTACCTTCTCTGTGTGCTGCATATTGTCAGGTCTGGAAGGGATGCCTTTAACTGCTGCGGCTGATCTTGTCCCCAGACTGAAGATGAAGCCCAAATGGGGAAAGCGTAGAGGAAGGGGAGAGAGGAGATGAGCTGGGTTTCCTGTCACATCACAGCCCCGGGGTGAACCAGTTCTGGGTCCTGCCTTACCTCTGCACTTCCTGCTATGTAAAACAATACGTTGTCCTAATTATTTAAGTCATTCTTGAAGAAGGATTTTTGTGACTTGCAACCAACAGCATGCTAACTGATGCAGTTCCAAGAGTACCTTTTATACTCTGTGAGATCATGTCATATTCCAGACTGGGAGATTCTCACACGTGGGCTGTCATTCGTATGCACAGCTCTGTCCCTGGGTCTGAGTACTGTGAATTGGAATGCCAGCTCGAATGTGGAGTGAATAAGTGAATGGACAAACTCGAGGCTCATCTGGACTTACTCCGTAGGGTGTTCTGCCTTCAAGTCTGCTTTATTATTAGTTTTCTTCCTCTCCAAAAAGTTTCAAGTCCTGCATAAGAATTCCATCCCTGCTCCCTTCTTGGTATGGCTGCCATGGGGCAGACATAACCCAGGCTGCAGGGACTTGCTTGATGATATGCAGTGGGCTGCTATCAGCAGGGGTCGAAGATCAAGACTCCTGGCTCCCAGACTGGCACCTACCATATGCCAGGAGCTGTGCTAAGGATGCAGAGATAAATGACAGACAGGTCTTACCTTCCCAGGCCTTCCTTTCTGGTCAGACAGATACAGGAGGAAACACAGGTACAGGGTCTAAACAATGGCAGCTGGTGCGAACCGCTGCATAAACTTGGGGAACAAGCATACCTACACTTTTAAATCAGGTTGCCTGAGAGCACATCTTCCTGACTTGCAATTAGTCTGGGATTTTTTTTTTTTTTTGAGGCTCCCCCAGGCCCTTGCATTGTTCAGTATTCCTGGTGGCGTGCTTGGTCCAAATGGGGTTGCCCTCTTCCCAACCCCAGGTGCAGAGGGAGCTGCAGCCTGAGGGCCCAGCATGGCTGTGACTTGCTGTGGCTTCTCATAGCTGACAGTGCTCTGCATAGCCCACAGGCTCTTGTCCTCTGATCCAAAGGCCCCTGCCAGACCACTCTGTGTCCCCAGCCGCGGGCTTTAAACCTGCAGCACTCATGGATTAAACTCATACAGTCAGCCATTGCTACCAAAGTGTAAACACTGCCCGAGGATCTCTGGGTTGGGAGGAGCTTCTGCAGCTCTACATGGTTTGCCCAAACCACCCTCCTTGGGTGTGAGTTTTTGTCCTTGACTTGGGCCCAGGTTACTCACCTGGACACCCTCTTTGCTTAAGATAATTCTATTTTAGGGGTCTGGATTTTATAGGCCATTAATCCAGCCACAGACATCCCTGACTCCGAGTCTTATGGAGGACAGGTTAGGCCGTTCATCCATCTCTCTCCTCCAAAAGGCACTGGTTTTGTTGTGCGAATCGGGCTTTTGCTCCTAGAGTCAAAGGTAAGGTGAGTTTTGCTAAACCACTAAAACAAAACAAAACCCCCAAACACAGGTTTTGTTATATCTTAATCCCTTAAATAACAAACGTATTCTAGCCTCAGGTGGCCCTAGACGGGACAGAGATGGGCTCGGCAGGGACAGAGCCTGTGTAGGGTAAACAAAGTTAGTGAAGAGTAGTGGAGAGCTCCGTGCGGAGCTGGTGTGTGTGGAGTGAGGGTGGAGCAACCCCCCACCAACATTGTATTATGAAATATTTTAAGTATATAGAGAAGTTGAAATAATTTTCCAGTGAATACTCAAGCACCTATTTCATCACAAAGCTACCTGTTTATCTCTCCATATATCCATCAATCAGCTTTGCTGTTAATTTTATGTATACCATAAAATTTACTCATCGCAAGTGTAGACTTCAATGATTTTTTTAAGTTGAAGCAGTT
The DNA here is from genome assembly GCA_004026765.1 of Micronycteris hirsuta. Taxonomy (NCBI): domain Eukaryota; kingdom Metazoa; phylum Chordata; class Mammalia; order Chiroptera; family Phyllostomidae; genus Micronycteris; species Micronycteris hirsuta. The sequence goes on along the minus strand of PVJI01006516.1, from coordinate 15,646 downwards.
GTGCGACTGTTACCACAGCCTGTTTTAGGACACTTCTGTCTTCCCCAAAGAGTCCTTTCGGGCCTGTGTGCTGCAGTTACTGTTCCGCCGCAGCACAGGCAGCTGCTCTTTCACTTCAGCCTCCATGGATTTGCCCGCTATGGGAACTGTACGCAGAGCCTGGCTGTGTTACTCAGCATCATGTTTTCGAAGTGCTTCCTCATTGCCTGTAACAGTGGTTTGTTTCTCCCTGTTGCCAAGTTGTGGTCCATTGAGTGGATACACCACAGTTTATTTATACATTCACTGAGTGGTGGACATTTGGATTATTTCCCATTTTAGGCTATTTTGTCATGAACCTTCCTGTACAAGTCTTTGTGTAGACATGTTTTCCTTGCAAGGTTTAAGAGACCAAACAGGAGCTGACTGGGTTGTTAAGCCAGAGAAAAGCATTCCTGGCAGGATGCATAGTATGTGCAAAAGCTCGGGAAATCGAAGTACCTGCTGTATGCTGGGGATTTAGCAGTTCAATATTGTAGGGAAGGCAAAAAATATATATATATCTTTTTTCCTTTACCCACCTTGGGTTCCTTTGCTGTGGCCTTGAAAATTAGACTGAGAAAAGATAGGTTAACAAGAGAAAAACAGAGTTAACACATGCAGTGATGAGTAACTAACACAAAGGGGTGGTTAGAACTTGAGTTTGTACAGCATCTTAACAAAAACCAATGCATTTGTAGAGAAGTGACGAGACAAAGAACAAGGGTTTAGGCTTTAAGGGTGGCCAACTGTGGAAGGTAAACATATAGGGGGAACTAATGGGAGATAAGGATTGTTTTAGCAGGATTTGTCATGTAGATTCCTCTGTGTTATCTCTGGGCTGATAGGAGTCTAGAGTTGTCTCCAGTGATTAAGAATCCTCTTGCCTTCCTGCTAAGAGAGGAGGAGGCCTGAGAGTTTGCCCTGTGTCTTTTTTTCTTTTTTTAATTGCTTTCAGCTCAAAGTAATCCTTTTGCCAGAGTGGTAAGTTTTGGGGTGGCACACTCTGAAGCCCTTCAGTGTCATGGGGGAGTGAAATAGAGAGGTAGGCAGGCGCTGGACCTCAAAGCCTAAGGCATTGTGCTGGGGGAGTGTGGTGTTGGACTGCACTTGTATCTTGAAGGCTGTAAGGAACCTCACTGGTCTGCAATATAAGAATCAATGTGGTCGGATGTGCTTTGTAGAAAGACTATGGGCTTGCAGCACAGGGACCGGGCCAGCCAGAAACGTGTTGTAATTGCTAGGTGAGAGACACAAGGTCTGGAACCTGGTCCTGACTTGGGGTGGAGGTCAGTGGAGGTGGTGGGGTAGGAGAGGTGGGGGAGAAAGGGGCTGAACTGCATAAACTGAGATTGTGTGTGTGTGTGTGTCCTTGGGGGGGAAGGACAGGGGGCATTGAGAGGACAGTCAGCAATCCCACCTAGTGCCCCGCCCCACGACATCCCTTCTCTGGGGAAGGCAATCCCCAGCTTTCCGGAGGGTGTGTGGCTCTCAAGGTTAATGCCATGGGGGTCAGCGCTGTTTAAATGTTGATTATAGAGACAGTGGGAGCTGCTCAGATTTCTAATTAAGATTAAAGAATGTACCCAGTTTGTAAATGGCTCTCAGAAATGTATAATTTGCTTAGCCTGCTTTCTCCTGGCACTCTCATTTCTGGACTAGTGACCGTTGCCTCTGACTAAAGGTGGGGCCCCTTGCTGACAATACACTTTGCAGGGCATTAGGATGGGGGAGGGGGAAGGGGAGGGAGCAAGAGAAGGTGAGCAAGCCCTGGCTAGAGTGGTACTTTGTGGCAGTGATTTCAACATGCATGTTCTGGAATTTACACGTTTTGAGCACAGCTCCGTGTGATTCCCGTGTGAGCAAGTGTGGATCATGTCTGTGGAATGGGAATTCTCTAATTGGAATTTGGCAAAGATGTATCTTAAAAAATTCTGGCTTGCTGTGCCCTGCATATTACCTTAACCTGGTCCTGTCTGCCACCGGACCTGAATTTACATCCTGATGCCCTGCTATGAGTAATCCTACCCCTGTTCTGCTTAATGCCATGAATAATCAATCCAATGTAAATGTGTGCTAATGCCCCTAATAAAAACCCTGGCTGGGCAAGCCACGAGGCTTTTCCTGAGATGGAGGAATCAGCCATGTGGCCCTGGTCTCTCTTTCCCTGCGTGTCTCGGTATGAGATTCATACACGCATCGGGTCGCGGTCACCCACGGGTATCGGCAGGTACGATCCCCACCTCGACAGTACTTCTCTTTCTTCCTTTTCTCTCCACTTCTGGACAAGAATGAAGAGTGCCAGTTGGGGATCAAAAAGTGCCCACATACTGACTATCAAATACTTGTACTCATCTGGATCTCATATATATCCATTTATTTCTACCCAGAGCCACCAAAGGCAAGGTCCTCCCACTCCTAAAGTTGGAGAGGCCTGGTGACAGGGAAGGGCATTAACTCAAGGTCTCCTTGCTTCTCCTTCCTTCTCCCAGGACCCAGGCTGCTTACTTTTCTCCATTACTGCCCCCGCCCCCACCCCCCTCCACTGGGAATTGAGCCAATGTTGCTAACACTGTTTAAGGAGTTGGGAGGAGAAAGGGATAGGAGTGGTTCAAACTGTGCTTTGTGCAGTTTAGTCTTCTTTTCCAGAGGGTGGGGATTACCCCCCATCCAGCCCCCTCCACCCCATTAAAAGGCTTATCTTTTCATGGTTCTGAGGAAGGGGCCTAGGAACTCAGCCACATCCATTCGCTTCTGAAAACAACAGGAAATGTCTTTGAGCAAAAATGCTTGTGGATGGATAAATGCTCACTCGAAGGAAAGCAGCACGAACAATAATAGTGCAGGGAGTAGTTGCACACATTTAAAAAAATATGACCCCAGCCACTGTAAGAGGGTGGGCTGGAAGGTGCTGCCAGGGTCTGGGAGGACACTCCTGACGGCTGCCCCAGCGCTGCCACTACCTAGGATGTGATCTAGGGCACCTCCCCTGACACCTCTGAGCCTCAGTGGCTCATTAGAGCCTATTGAGACAGTGCATACGGCAGCACTTTGGAAATGGTAATGAACTCTGCACATCAGTCATTATTATTGCTCTAAGTATTGCCGTGGTTATTCCAAGGTAGCCGTAAGGTGTGTCCATCCAGCACTATGGAGACCAGGGTTTGGCTCTGCTTCCAGCCGGCTATGTGACGCAGAGACCCTTCACAGGTCTGGGCCATACAGTCACCTTCCCTAAGAAAGGTGGGAGAAAGAACTAAATATTCAGTCTAGGTTTTAGGACTTCCCGGGCAGTATCAGAGTGCAAGGTGGAGCTCTGCCTGAATCACAGTCTGGTACACTGCTTGGTAAACCCGTTCTGAGTTTGGGTTTGTGCCTCACGGCCCTTAAGCCCTGGCCAGGGACTCACGGGAGGCAGGGATTGGGCAACAGGGTGTTTTGTCAATGGGGGGCATGGTTCTGTCGGCACCCCTGGATGGGGCGCGGGAAGGGCAGCGGCGGGGGTTGGGTAGCAAAACCCGAAAGATTTAGGAAGACACATTGCTTAAGGCTGTCCGGAGGTGTCGGTACCACGAGAACATCTCGCTCGCGACTGCTGTTGACTCCTACGCAACTCCTCACTCCTCAGTGAGGCCTTCTTAGACATCCCCTCGCCCTTACCGGGAGTGGGAATGGACACATCTGCAGTTAGTCGTGTATTGTATGCTGCTCCTCTTCCTCCCCCGTCTCTATCCCAGGGTCCTGATTGACAGAGGGCCTGGGAAAGAGATCGAGAGTCAGGAGGGGCGGGGGTGCAGACAGGCGGCAGTCCCAGCGTTTGAGGTCTCCTCGCCGCTCCCGGCTGCCGCAGCACAGGCTGGCAAGGGGACACTCCGGGGCTTCCGGCGCTGATCCGAAAGCTGTAGGGACCGGGCTAATGATAATTATCACTTGGGTCGCGTTTTGTTTTCGAAGTGCTTTACAAACACCGTCTAATTAGCCCGCGGGGAGGAGCTGCGCCAAGGAAACATTAGCTTTATTATTCATTTCCGCACCGTCTGGAGCGCGCAGCAGCGGCAGCGCGCAGCGCTGGCGGGGAGGTTGCGTTGGTTGGAGCTCCGGGTCCCAGATCCGTCCGCAGCCTTCCTCCCGCTCCCGGTGGGGCGTGCCCCGCGGCGCGCGCACGTGACTCCGCGCAGTCAGCCCTTCTCGAGCATTTCCTTTAATCTCCGGGCAAGAAATGGGTAGGCGCTGGGTCTCAGAGAGATTGCGTGACATGTGCAAGACCACACGAGGCCCATACGAGGACTCGGATATTCAAATCCGGGTCCTCGAACCACAGAGCTCCAGGTTTTCGCCCTCTCCCTGAGGCCTCGCGGTTCCCGCACAGCGAGGGGTCTGGGCCTCCTGCCCGGCTCGCTGTGTCCGCGCGCATTGGTGAAGGCGGGCGGGGGCTGGAGAAGGCGGGCGAGTGACCGCAGTGCGCACGAGCTTCCGGGCCAGCAGATACTGTTGCCAATGCAAAGCTCCTCTCTACACCTGAGCGGGGGACAGATGTGCATCAATATTTATTCGGAATTCCCAGGAAACCTGGATGAAGTGTAATTATCTCAGCTCAATCAGCTTGGATTAGCATAACATCAAGTCAGCTATCAGATGGAGAGTTTGATTTCGGGGATCAAAGCGCCGCGCTGTAGCCGCTGATTAATCGGGGAGAAGAGAGCGGGGAGAAGAAAGCCGCGCGGGCTCCGGGAGCCACCCAGCTGCACCACTTTGATGCTTCCATTGTGCCAAGTTAACTTTCCCGGCCTCCGGGTCCTTCCCTGCCATCCAGTCGCTAGCTCTACCGTAAACCGCGAACCCTACCCACCACGGGCTGTGCTGGGAAGCCGGGTGCTTGAATGTCGATTTTCTGCTCCCAGGAGCTGGGCGCTTCCGAGCTCGCCCGCGTGGGCACTCGGCCGGACTCCGGCGAGGAAGGCCGCGTTCTCCTCCTCGGATCTCTTCTCCGAGAGCGCAGCGGTGTTGACTCTTTAAGGCTGGCCCGGGGCTGAGCAGAGGAGTAAATGCCAGCGTTCAGGGCCTTCCCCAGGCCGGCTCCCGCCAACCTTTCTCACCTCGCCTGCCCTTCCCCCTCCCAACACACACACACACACACACACACACACACACACACACACACACACACACACACGAGTTCCGGTTTTCTTAACTGGCCTGCTTTCTTGATTCTGTACCTTTGTACAATCTTTTCTGCCGACTAGGATGCTCCTCTGTCTTCTTTGGCTAACCAGTTCTGACATACTTTGAAACAGCCCAGTACCAATCTTTTCTCATGGCCGGGAGAGGGGAGCCTCGGTCAGGCACCCTGGCATTGTGTTGTCAGGGTCTGAATAGCTCCCTCCTCACCCACCAGACTTCCTTCCACTGTGCTGGGAGCAACCCAGGAGGCCCCAGAGAAAAACATTTTCTGGGGCATCAGGTTGGGCAGCAGGGTCAGATTTTCACAGATAATTCACACCCGGGGCCCCAAGGATTTCAAGACTCCCCCTCTTAATTGGCATTGGCTCCCGCCTTCCCCATCAGCTATTCCGAGGACAGGAACCCTGGCTTACTGATGTTTGTTTCCCCTTGGTTACAGTACTTGGCACAGAGCAGGTGTGGATTCTAGCCCTGCCCCTTTGCCATCTCTGTTTTCTTGACCAAGTCACTTGACCTCCCAGGAACTCAGACTGCTGGGCTGCATAGGACTTGCGGCTGTAATGTTCTGAGTTCTGTGATCTTCTTCCTTCATAAACTCTGTTTGCTGAAGCCACTCCCAGGGCACAATGCCCCAGCTGGTGTCAGAGGATCCTAGAATCTTAGCATTGAAGGGAAGCTCATAGACCCCTTTCTCATGCTCCTTACAACTGGTCTTCATCATTTGCTTGATGGGATGGGAGGGTTGAAAGCAGAGTCCCCAGGGTCTGTCTGCTCAGTAGCTGGCCCCCAGGGAGCTTGCCCATTGTGGTGGAGGCAGAGGGACTGAATGACCCACATGGCCTCTCTTTAAGACCCTCTCTGGCTGGTAGGATGAAGGCATCGGCCATGGCATCACCCAGGGTGTCTGGATTTTCCCTGCTAGAGCAGTGGAGACTCGGGGAACGTCTCAAAGCTGAGACATGTTGTATTCCACTGTCATCCTTCTTTGGAGTGTAAGCCCTTTGAGGGCAGGCACCATCTCTATTTTATTCCCTAATGTGCCCAGGGATCAAAGGTCCGTGCCTAGCACACAGTAGGTGTTCAATAATAGGTGCTGAAAAAATAAAAGAAGAAGAAATGAATGAGGGAGGAAGGGTTAAAGGGTCGCCTGACCTGGCAGGGGCTGTCTTGAGAGTGGCTCTGCCTGTGCCCAGTTTACTGACAGAGAGATGACTTATCTCCGTTCCAAATATCTGCTCCGCAACATCATGAATTTTTCTCTCCCCGTTAATTAAGAACTAAATATAGATCTTAATTAAGACACTGATGAATTTAATTTAGAGTGGCATTAGGGCCTTAACTTGCAGAGCTCAATGCTGTGTTTGTATAATGTGGGATATAAGCTAAATGAGTGCTTGCTTGTTACCACTATAAATAATTCTCTTGCAGGTCCCTTTCGAAGCAGCGCTAACACTAATCTGCCTCTATCTAGAGGATGCTCTTGGATGCCCACTGCCTGGCCACTGTCATCCGTCTGCATCACAGGATGGCCCTGGCTCGTCTCCCACAGTCTGACCAGGCGAGAATGCCTTTTCCCCTCTTCGGCCGCCTTGCCCACCTCCGCCTTTGTTCCCGCAAGTCCCATCCTGGGTGTACCTTTTCCTTCACTTCTCACTCCAAGTTTGTCGGAGAACTTGTCTCCTTCCTTCAAGTTCTAGTACAAGTGTGTGGATTTGACGAGGCCCTCTCTACTCTTTCTGTGTCTCCTGATTTCCAAGCCCTGAGGGGTGAGCTCCAAACTCCCACAGGGTTTTGCTGATTGCAGCAGGTCCCTGCCACGTACCATTGTTAATTTGTTACCTGCGTTATCTCCCTGGCCCAAACTGGCTTGTGAGCGCCAGGGATGGGGCCTGTGCACGGCAGGAGCAGCTGCGATGTTGGCTTTCAGCCTCGGAGCTCAAGGAGGCAGCCTTCGCATCTCAATCCCGGGTGTGGGTGCTGAGCTGGGACCTGGGAGACCCTTACAGGTTCTTCCGTGCAAAGCACAGTTACAATGTGTTAACTCGTTTGACCCTCAGAGGAATGCTGTGTGGTGCTGCCATTCGCATGAGGAGCAGAGACGCAGAGAGTCCAATACCTCGCTAGTAATGTGAGCTGCAGGGGTTCGAAGCTCGTGACAGGAGCTTTCACGTCCCTCTCACGTACAAGCCCCGTCTGTAGCGACACCTCTTTCCAGAACTGTACTGTCCAATTTGGCTATTGAAATGAAAATGAATTAAAACGAAACATTCAGTCCCTCCAGCACACTGGCCAGGTTTCAAGCGCTCGGCAGTCCCGTGGAGTGCTTACGTGCTGGACCCAGCCACTGCCTGCCATCCTCGTGGAGATTTCTGTTGGGCAGTACTGTTCCAGGACGGTGGGAAATGAATTTCTTTCTCTTAAGAGTTTTTTGATGTACAGTTCTGTGTGCCACAAGAGTATTGTGCTTATTTAACATTTATGAAGTCCCTACGATCTATCTGAAACAGTGTTTGGGATGGAAAATATAATGGTAAATAAATAAATAAATATGGGCCATGCCCATAAATGTAATTTACAATGGCATTAGGTTGTTAACTTTCAGAGCTCTACGCTGCATTTGTATCCTGCGGCCTAGGAGCTGAATAAATCAGAGGGGTGCTAAATTTGTGCAAGGGCCAGTGTCATGGTAGCCAGGACAGGGGGCAAATAATTCTCTCAGAGTTGAGTTATGACATGATTCCTAGGGCAAGGACCTGGGGATTCTTCCTTGAAGGATACTTGGGAGTCCTTGGGCAGGCAGAGACTGGGTAATGCTGTGCTCTTTGGGTTTTGGAGTTGCTTACACTCCCTTTGACTGGAATTTCTATTGCAGAAACTTGCAGCTAAGAACGTAGAGCTGTGAGGGCATGTCAGCATTATTTAAAGGGTATTTTATTAATTGGTAAAGAAGTTACATTCCAGGTGAACCCATACTTGAGCAGAGTGAGTGGGGTCAGAAGTGCAGAGGTAGAAAATATTAGGGTGTCACCTCTGCTTGCACCTTCAGAGATCCCAGCATCCTTCTTTCCTAATTTCAAGCTAAGCCCTTCCTACCACCTCCATGGAGCTCTCAGTCCCTATTCCCCACTATGTGAGCTGACCCTGACCAATTGCCCATCTTCCTACTCCAATTCAACACTCCCCTAGCTCAGAAATTGCTTGGTGATATTGGGAACAATGAGGCCTGACTCTGTTAGTTCAGAGCAAAATGGTTTTCTTTTTTTAAGGGTATTGCATTCCTTGTGATGTATGGACAAGTCAGGAGAGCAGGAAGAGGGCTGGGACCAGAGAGCTGGGAGAAAGTGAGTTGCTAGTCTCGAGTGTCCAGAGCCTCCCGGGGCTGCTCCTGCTGATGCAGGGGCTCTCGGTCCTTGGAGCATGGCCCTGGCTACGCCTGGCTAGAGGAAAACCCTGGGACGGGTGAAGCCATCAGGGCTGCCAAAGAGCCAGGGGCTGTGGAGAGCATTGCCTTCTTCTTTGGAGGCAAGAGAGGGATCAAATTTAGGTTCATCTTATCCTTCATCTCCTTACACAGGAGTGAGGCAGTGAGATGAGCTGGGTTGAGAAGATTCATATAGGACCACACTGAGTCCAGGAACTTCGAGGGATTTGCCTGGGGCCCTGCAACAAGTTAGGGGCTCTGTCGCTAGGACCGATGACTGTGTGTATCAGTAGTTCATTCCTTTCATTGCTGAGCAGTGGTCCGTGGTGTACAGGCACCACGGGTTGTGTACCATTCACTCGATGATGGACATATGGGTTATTTCCAGTTTTTGGCTATTACCATTTTTAGTTAATAGACTTTATTTCTTTTAGAGCAGTTTTAGGTTTAAAGAAAAACTGAGCTGAAAGTGCAGAGAGCTCCCATAGACCCCCTTTAATGTCCCCCTCACAGTTTCCTGTATTATTTAACATCTTGCATTAATGTGGAATATTTGTTACAACTGATGAATGGATACTGATACCTCATCATTAACTAATGGTTATAGCTCACATTAAGGTTCCTTCTTGGCTTTGTACACCCTATGGGTTTGGACAAATGTATAATGACATGCACCCACCATTACAGTATCATGCAGAATAGTTTCACTGCCTAAAAATCTCTTAGACTCCACCTGTTTATTCCTCCCTCCCTCCCTCCTCACCTCTGCCAACCACTGATCTTTTTACCATCTCTACAGTTTTCCAGGGCTTTTTCATTTGCTTTTTAAAAAGGATTTTCTAGAAGTCTTCCTTCTTGGACCTCTAGACCAATCATGCCTAGCCACAGAGGCGTCTTAGAATCCAGGCTTCATGGGGAGATGGTTTAAGGGTGTGTTGAGCAGCCTACAAATGAGTTTGAATTGCTTTCGTTCAAAGACCAACTATTGCTGAAGCTGGCTGGTCTAGCCCCATTTCACTAGTTGAGCTGTGGCCTCTGGAGAGCTTATGTTCCAGTCCCTGTTTCGGGGTGAGGGAGAGCAAGGAGGGGAGGCAGTGGCCTTGTCAGCTGAGAGCTCAGCTCTGGGGTCTGTTCCAGCCCCAAGGCCCTCGGAGACCCCAACTGCTCAGCTCCTTTACAACCAGCTTAGAAAACCAGCTGCCTGGGCCTTCTCCCTCCCAGTGCCTCTGGCTCCGCCTGGGGCTGCCTCCCGGCTTGCAGGTTCCCTCTGTAAATCCCACTTTCATTTCTAAATAGAAAGTAAAATGAGCAATTGATTTTGGATATTACATGAGCTGGGTGAGGGAACTTTAATAAGGAGGAGAGCGGAGGGAGGGTCTGAAGATCTGAGGCTCAAAGCTGCAGAAAGCCCGCGGGTTCCAGCCCAGATGGAAACAGTGAGCCCCAGCCCTCGGGAAGAGCCTCGCCCAGCCAGCCAGCCAGCACTCTGTGATGTCCCCCTGCAGGGTGAGCCCAAGGAAGACTTTTCTCCCTCCTCCCACTGTGGGTTCCAAGGTCATCCGCGCTGTCCCTCAGGCCGTAATGTGCCTCCACAGTCACACCTTCCTTTGGTTCTCAAACTGCCCTTGGAGGCCGACTGGGACTTCAGACAGTCAGGGACACACAGGATGTGAGAATGGGAAGGGACCGCAGTGACTAAAGTCAGCACCTCTCCTTGTACGGATAAGGGAACGGAGTGAGACGGTGCTTTAGTGCCCAGCAGAGGGCGCAGTGCCGGTGTTCCGGCGTGCGCGGCAGGGCCTGTGCCACTGTTGCCGGGTGAGGTGAGAGTGCACGGCGCCGTGCGGGGTGTCTGTGGTCAACACTACCACCCATACTGCTGTGCTGCCCACGCTCTAGATGAGGAAACAGAACTTTCCGCTGCCTAGGCCTTTGGATTCCTGCTTTGCTCTTCTTCATTGTCCCATGTTTTCTTTATGGTCCTGCCTACCAAGGCCATTTCAGGTTGGGTGGGCTCTTCAGACCAGGTTATTGGTGTGTGTGTGTAGGGGGAACACAAGGATTGTACAGAGGGGTACTGGCACTTGGCAGGGGGAGGGTGGAAGGCTAGTGAGGATCTCATGGATGCTGCTGTACCCTCCCCTCCCAGGCTTGGGAGACTCATTTAGAACACACAGACCCAAGCAGCCGCACGGGCACTGGTGTGGCCTCTGCACCCCCTTTTCTTAGGCCACTTCTGCTCTAGAGTCTGAAGAATGCTGGCAGACAGGCCTGTGAATCCCACATCTCTCCCCAACCTGGAGTCCCATGAACAGGACCCCAGAGGGCTGGTCCCTCCCATGGGAGGTACAGCGGAGGGTTTAGGGGAGGAAGGCAGGCGTGGGAGGTAAGTTTTGAAAAAGCAGCTTGGGTGTAGGAGTCCATGAAAAAAACATGCTTTTGAGATCTTGTCTGGTCTTCTCACCAGGCCTTAGGTTTTCTCAGTGCTCACTAGGGATCCCCAGATTTCTGCGAGGAAACCTACACTGTGGAACCCATGGAGGCAGCTGTCCCTGACATTGTGCTTTCCTTCCTGTTCTGCCGAGAGGCTTCAGCTTTGGTGTCCCTTCGGTTGTTTCTGAAATGGGACTCTGCGAAGGGGAGGACTGTGTCATGGTCATGGGCTGACCCTGTAGCACTGGGCACAGGGGCAGGAGAGATGGACACCGTCCCCGCTGGGCTCCATGTCTCCCTTTGTCCCCCTCCAACTGAGGCAGCATGTTGGGGGGCTCCTATTAACACTCCACCTGCCAAAGTGAAGGCCAGGCTGGCTCTGTCTCCTCTGGCTTGACCCGGGAATCTAACCCCAGACTCAGGGTGGCTGCAGTCATGTATAACAGGTTCCAGTTGTGATTCTCTGGGAGGGGGCCAAAGCTGCAGGGAGATGGATGGAGAATAGGTAGAGGAATAAGAAATATTTAGGACCAGGCACTTTGACCCTATGTCTGTCCCGCTTCCCCCAACTTATGCATTTATTCAAGTGACTGAAGGCCAAGTTGCGTGTTGTGGCATCTTGGGAGGGAAATGGGAGCGACTGCAGAGGAGCCTGCAGCCGAGCGGGCAGGAGGAGGGCTCTGCGCCCTGTCACTGCTTGTGTGGACTCCTGTGACGTGTGGTGCTCTGTGAGAGGGAGCTCCCCACCCCCACCTCCCGCGCAGACGGCAAAGCAGGGTTCTCCTGCACTCCTTAGATTCGGCCTGGATCTTGGCACCACTTCAGGAGGCCTCTTTCTCCCTCTGCCCAAGGGGTTGCCAAAGCTTTAAGGCTGCCTCCAGCCGAAAGCTTTCTCGGGTGACTCACGTAGTATTTACAGGGAAGTCAAGTCTGACCACTTGCAGCTTGTAAAGAGCTGGCAGTTGAACTTACACTGAGATCAAATCAGACCTCCGAGTTTAGAAGCAGGGGTAGGAATGGGTGCATTCAGTCAGGGCTCCCCAGGGTGGTGATAAAGCCCCTGTAGGTTCATCTAGGGGGCAGCTTGTGAGGGGTGGGTCCTGAAGCAGAAAGCTTGAGGGTTCCCCAGACCCAGGGCTGAGGGCCTCTGTGTCCTGGCCACCAGCCCAGCGTTTCTGCATTCAGCTCACACCTGGGAGATGAAAGAGCTCGCTGACTGCCAGCCCTCTGGCCCCTGGGCCTCTCAACCGAGGAAGTGGCTGAATAATGAATGAGGCCAGAGCACTTCAGAGAGGTGGCCCCAGGAACAGTAGAGGGAGGGGCCTGGACAGGTGGGGGGTACCTGGCAGGTGGAGAGAAGACAGGAGCCCCTGTGAGAGCCGTGCTGTGTCCTCCACCGCAGGTCAGAGCTGCTGACTCACATGGAGGACAGTCAGTGGCCGGGAGAGCTTGTTCATGGACTGTGTTGAGAACCCTCTGCCTGTCGCGCATCCAGTATCCTGGTGCTGCCCCTGCTGTACCCGCCAAGAAAAGCTGCTTGTGGACTTTGTGGAGATAGTCTGGGGCTGGATCTAGACTGATCCCAGGGAAGCTCCCTGCTATGAGGACTGCAGGACCAGAGCCTTTCCCGGGGCGTTCAGAGAAGGGCCAGATTCGCTGGGAGGGCGGTTGTGGTTCTCATGGCTTCTGGCAGGTGCTGGACAAGGGCAGTATGTGTGGAAGTCCGTGAAGGAGATGGAGGTCCTTCCTTGGGAAGTTCCTCAGGGGTATCCCAGCCAGGTACTGGACTGCTTTTGGTGATGAGATGCTCTCTTTTCTTGAGGTTGTCCTTTTCATTCAGCAGGTCAGCTACATCAGCATCCAAGCATGTGAGCTGGGGACTCCCCACGCTTGACCTACAAAGGGCAGCAGCTCCCCCAACTCAGCCTACAGAAATAGGAAACACACCTTTGTTGAATGCTTGCCATGTGCCTAGTTCTTTCCTCACTGAGTCCACATGATAGTTCAGATATATGAGTGGGAGTGTCTCCCCTTTAAAGAGAAATAAACTGAGGTCCAGAGAGACTGATAACTGGGCTCAAAGCACATTGCTAATGCTACAATAAATGGGTGAGTTGGGATGTAACTGTATGTCGCTGAGCTGGGACTAGAACTTGAGAAAGTTCTCATTATTTTATGGGGGGCTTCCGAGGGCCTTTCAGTCAGGCTCACTCCTGGGCAGATCCTCAGGTGCTGCCCACTGCCCCAGACCCCACTCTCTCAAGCCCTTCTGGGCAGAAAGTCACAACTAGAGTGTGTTTGGGGCCAGGGAGCCTGCCTGGTCCTAGGTCTCCTTCCCAGGAAACCCTTTCTTCGCAAAGCCAGGTTGATGCAGACAGATGGCCTGTATTTGCCAGGTGAGTGGGCCCCACCTGAGAGCCCTGCTTCCTGGTCTTAATGCAGGAGTGCTTTGTTGTGCTTTTCTCTCTGCCGATACCAAGCATGTCCCCAAAGCAAGTAGGGGGCACCCCCTTTCCGCTCAGAGCCATTGGCCTATGCCTACTCTCCCACCCCTGCCGTCAGGCAGGAGGCGGCAGCCTGGGCTACGACTGGCAGAGCTTTGTAGCACGCCTCTCTCTCCGGGTGGCAGTCAACCTCATGAGAAGCCTGCACTGGCTGCTTGTGGTAAATATCAGGGTCAGAACCCCCCCATCCGCTTCCCTTCACCACTGACTTAAAGAACTGGGTCAAGGGCCCTCCTCTGGCCCTGTGAAAGATGGTTTGACAGGAAGGTTTTCAGCTTTGGTGTCAGCCAGCTGGTATTGCCAGAGGTCTGGGAATGTCTTAGAAAGTTTTTCTCTGCACACAGGACACACTGGCTGGGAGGTGGGGGAGGTAGGGGGCAAATCTTCCTCAAGAGAATGTCCCTAAAAGTTTGAGGCCATCTTGCCCAGGCTCAGGGGCTTTGCTGGAAGCATCACCTAATCTGCTGCCTCGCCAGAGCCTGCCCACTCCACCTCTTCTCCCCTGGGCCGCCCCCTGGGCTGGTGCGTCAGTCTGCCAGCCTGCCGGCCGCTCACCGGCCCTGGGCAGGGTGGGCCCCCAGAGGGTCTGCACACACCTGAGGCACCTCTGGGCAAGGTTGTGTTAAACAGCCCTTGTGCTTGGAGGTTCCCTTCAACTCCAATGCACATATCACCACACCTCACAGCAAATTTCACTGTCGTTCATGTTTTATTAGTATAAGTGCCTTAAAAGCAGATCAGAGATTCAACTAATTTGCTCATTAGTAAAAGGAAATTAGCCATTTGAGATCTGTTCTAATAAAATTAGCTTGGTGACAAATGCTTTGTTGCCATGTTTATTAGATTACCATACTCCTTGCATTTTAAAGGCCAGAGCAGTCTCCACAACTCTTCAGGGTATTTTCAGAGCTTCTCTCTTCCTTGTTTTTATTCTTTTTTTAGGCCTATGGAGAATTTTTTTTCCCTTTTCAAGGCTAACTGGGAAGGCCTGACCCAAATCTATGTTCTATTTGTTACAGAACAGGGCTGGGGCACCCAACGATATACTGTTACCAAAAGGAGCCCCTCTGTGCTCCTGGGCCCCCCTCAACCCCGTTCTAGGTTTGTTATGCTCGCCGCCAAAGGAAAGACATCTCTCAATGCCAGAGACTGGTGAAAAGGAAAGGAATTGTTTATTATCAAGTTATACAGGCTTGGAGTAATGACTTAATGTCTTCTTTAAAGTACTAAAGTCCTTTAGAATACCCACAAACACACACAGTCCTTCCTTCTCCCCCCGCCCAGTCCAGGGTAACATATCTCAGGGAAAGAAGTAGAAGTCTGCGATTCAGGCAGCCCCTCAGTTCTGACACCATCCACTGTGTTGCCACCATGATCTCCAGTTACTCCAAAACCATGTGGCACCTTCTCATGGCCCACCAGCAAGAGTCCTTTCCCCCTTTTCTTCCAGGCAAAGTCTCTCCTGCTTTCTAGGCCGCATGGCAAAAGGAGCAACCCCAAAGCCACATGGTCCTCTCTCTCTCCCAGGCCGAGGGGTCCCCACTCCTCCAAAGCCTTGTGGTCCTGTGTCTCCTTCCTGCAGCGTCTCTCCTGCATCCTTCCGAACTGCTAAGAGAGAGCTCTGCATTGCTGCTACATCTTGCTTCCCAGCTTCCTAAGCTGTGTGGTAAAGGGAGCCACAAAGCCGCGGGGTTCTCCCCTCTGGCTAAAAGCCGTGTGTTCCTCCCCTCCCGGTTACATCTTGGGTGGAAGTCACTTCCATCCCCCTGGCTCAAAGCATGGCCATAGCTATTTAGCATATCTACAAAACCAGTTAAAGGTTATAGATACACTAAATGACCATGACAGAGGTTAGCTGCAAAGCTGCTGCTATACAAAACAGCTCTGACTGGCCCTGCTCCAGGAATCCCATCCCCCCAGTTCAGACTTGTGGGGGTGAGGACATCCTATACATATTTTTCTAATATTTCCTGGACACCTTGAGTTCTGGACCCCATTACAAATCCTTATTTGGTGCCCCCCTCTTGGCTGCACCCTGTTACATATTCATAGGTCCCACAGGCCAGGGAACCCCTGGTCTCTGTTGCGC